>JAOEHQ010039091.1:0-12482 GCA_025447715.1 Asclepias incarnata | reverse complement strand
TCCATTCTCTAGCAAGTTTCTGCCACAAATTTTGATGCTTTACTACAACTCCCATGAACCAATTCCATTAAACTTTTAACCAAACATATATATATATATATATCCGTGTATATATATATATATCCGTATACCTATATATATATATATATAGGAGGAGAAAGAGAATGTTACTATTGATATCCCCAAATCATCATCAAATCTTCAAATCGTCGTCACCAAATACTACCACTACTACTTGTTCAATAATCTGGCGGAGGAGCAGATGAAGGGGGAATCGGAAATAGTGGTCGGAGATGGCAATCAATCATCTGTCAGATACGTGAACGTTTGTTTGGTTCATGAATCTCGGCCACCCACTTTCCCCACTTCCTCATCCTTATCCCTCTGTAGGGTTTGTCGACGTCTCTTTTCTTTCTTTTTTCACCGCTTGATGTTGGTGAACATCCGCCGTCGCCTTCCATTTGTTACGGTGGTGCACAGCGGCGTTGACTAAAAGAAAGTTGAGAGAAGGATCGGATAGATAGAGAGATAGAGAGAGAGGGGTTGTGATATGAATTTCTATATAGAATGAAATGAACGAGTAGAGTTTTTATATATATAAACCCACAGCATATGTAAAAAGAGAAGTCCATACTCATACAACATATTTTCATAAAGTTAGCATAATATACAAATTTTATAACATATCCTACAATTGATTAATTAATATATTATTATAATAAATTAACCAAATTGTTAGTTTGTCACTTCTCATATAATAATGACTAAAACTGAAATTTTTTCATTACAGTAAAAAACAAACTCTTGAACTTTTAAGAGAATTGTTTGGTTGAAAGGAATAGCAATGAAAGTTATATCTAGCATTAGAATCAGGATTCAAAGTGACCCCTAGCATAAATTTTAAGCACTAACTTTATATCTATATAATATAATGATAACGACTAGATTAATATGGGTTTTATTAGTTTTAAAAGATTTTTGACTATTTTTAATGGTTTTGAGAGTGTTTGACACTTTTGACAGTTTTCATTTGCTATTCTGTTACACAAATATGACTTTATAAGTTTCATTGTCAGGAAAATCTCTTTAAACTTTATAGTTAGCTACATTGACAGGTATCCTATATTTTTTTTTACTCATACCACCAATAAAAATCACAAAGTTTTTTTAAAAATTTGCTAGATTGTCACAAGAGAATGAATTTACAATCATGAGTACAAATATACAAATTAAGGTGAAAGCTGCTAAATTGAAACACCCTATGTCTGGATCAGAACTGTAAAGGTACCAAAAAGAATGAAAAAACCTAGCGAAGCCCTAGGAAAAATCTTCGAAACTAGGGTTTGATCCACCGATTTTCACCCTAGTTCATTTTTGATAATACCATAAATTGACCCGAACCAACTTGCAATCCCATAATAGAGTTACCATAACCTGATGATGCACCATTACATAAATTGTAAGACAAAAAAAACGGACCAGCAAACTTTTTCAGACTTCTCCGAGCTATAACTATAATCTGCCGTAGTCATGTGCTCCAAAGTTATGTGATCACAAGTTGAATCACAAGTTGAATTCACACCGTTCTATTTATAATAATACTTTTATCATATCAAAAATATTTATTACTAGTATTTAACTTTAATTTCTTTCAAACCCAAACTCACCAATTGTATTTTAAACAAAACAACACATATAATTTAGCTATTTTTAACCATAACATAGCTCGAATAACAAAAATGATGCTAAAATCTTGTCAAGAGGGCCCATTTGTATCTTTACTCATAAAGTACTATTTAGATAGTGTTTGTCTGGATAAATATTGATTGTATAGATTATATTATGTGTATAGTACTAGGTTATTTTATAATGTATGATTACAAAATTTTTAAATGAGCATTATTGTTAGAATATGGAAATATATGATAAGAGTATAACAATAAATTGATTGAAGCCATTATAATGGAATGATATCTCATGACATTTTTCTTCTTTTCTATATATTAGTGTAGATTTATATTTTGTTGAACCAATAGGCACAAATTTTATATATATGCACAAAATATTCATCATAATATCTGAACCTATAACCTATAAATTGATAGATCATCACACACACTATAAGAGTCAAGCTTAAGATTTAGTGTAGGAAAATTTTACCGTTAATGTTTATCATTTGTTATAATTAAACACTAAATTTATGTGTAAGTTCTTATGTGAAAAGCTTGTTGGGTATATACAGTAAACGAACAAAACTAATCGGATAACAGTAATCTCTGAAAGGCATGTAATCACTTTCAGATTGAATCATTTTGACGGTTCACCCAAATTATTCAATCGGATATAATCTAGAGATTTAGAATTTTCGATATGTTTGTGTTTGAGAGAAAAGACCCAGGAGAGAGAATGATCAAATAATAGGGAAGAAGCGTCTATACAACTGCCTTTTAGCCGGATTTCCATGTTTTGGAATTTGTCAAAATTGCCCCTAAAAGTTTCGAAAATTAAATTTACGAGTAAATTTTCCATATAGAAATTTAATGGAAAATTTTTTTTCCAACTGACCCGGCTAGCTCGACCCCGCCAGGTGTTGCCGTCCCTTGAACCCCGCTATCGGGGGCGCTATCCCGTTCCCCAGTCTAGGTCACAATAAATTCAAAATAGCGTGCACTCCGCACTTCCAGATTTATATGATGTCTTATAATGACAAAACCGATGAAACAAATTAATCCAATTACACTAAAATATCCAACAAAGTTTATATACCTTGAGTAATTGGTTAAAAATATAAATATGAAGTGTATTAGTTCGATTAAGACGTCAAGTTTTACATCTTATAAACGCAAACCTTCTTCTATGATCATCTTATTCCGAAAAAAACATTTTGCGGGTTACAGTCGATCGATGTGAACTTTGACCTTGGAGCCATTATTGATATTGTTTCAACATTTTCTTTTATTTATTTGTTAGGTTTTAGTCTCATGTATACATACGGTTATGTTAAAATAAGAACTATAAAATACTTATAACTTTTCTATACTACTATATAAAATTTCTACACCCCTGTTGAAAAGTTCGAATTTTTCTATATGCTAAATTATCATTTTATCATTAATGAATTAATTTGCACCATCAATCTCTTATTTTCTAAAATATCTCCACTACCCTCTTTACATAAATTACCTAAACCACTCAACGCCGTCACCACCACCAACAATCGTTGCCACCACCACAACCATGAGTCGTCGCCATCACCATTAGTCGCCGCCGCCACCACACCGCCCTTGCATTGCGCGAGTACCTTTCTAGTTTTCTTTTATTGATTTGTTAGATTTTAATCTCGTGTGTACATAAGGTTATGTTAAAATAACTTTAAAATACTTATAACTTTTTTTTTATACGTAATGGTATTTCAAACGTGCATATGCATTCTTAAAAAAATTTAAAAAATTCAATTTGATATGATATTTTAGAATTAAATAAATTTTTTTTGTTTGTATCAATGTTATACTAAATCTTATTTTAATCTGTATAAATTAAATCTAATAAGTTGTAGATATTCTTTAAATAGAAAAAGTCCAATTTTAAGTAAATTTTAAATTAAGTTTAATAAATTGTAGATATTTTGAAGATAGAAAAGTTTACATTTGGGTAAACTAAGATTTTTGATTGTTTAATTGAAAATTTAATTTTTTTTCATTTGTTAATTGAGTTTTAGGACAGTATTATTATTATTATTATTATTATTATTATTATTATTATTATTATTATTATATTATTATGATGATTTGGTTAAAAAAAATAGTGTTTTGTCACGTTGCATAAGGCCGGTTGTAGTAACCAAACAAACGCCACTTCCGACGCCAATTTCATTTGGACGTCCAATACGAACCAGCGTCGAATGTCCGGCGTCGAGTCATATCTCCTTTTTTCGGACGCAGAAGACGGAGAGAGAGAGAGAAAAAAAGTGGGGTCGGTTTAGTTTTTTATTTTTTTTTATGTGTGTGGGGTATATATATGTGTGTATGGATATAATAATAAAATATTTGAGGATGTGATGAAGAATATGGCTTAATACGAGAGGGTGTTGGGGGTGTCTAGGAGAGAATATGGTGTTCTAGTTTTTCTTACTACGGAAGGCCTAAGTTTTGAAACTTTATCATAATCATGCATCATCCACGTCATTAATTTTAGATGTGTATTTCTGGACACCCTATTATTAAGGGTGAAGTCAGAAAATAATTATCGAGTGAACAAATTTGAAAAAATTACTTTGTATATATAAAATATTCTGGGTTTAAATTTGTAAAAATATCATGTGATATATGTTTTATTACGTACATTCTGACCTATGTATGGCTCCGTCCATGCGTATTATTGTGCATAGACATGAAAGCAGAAATGTGGTGGTGTAGTCGTTGGCTATTTGTCTGTGGTTAGTTTATGATGTTACATTGTTACAATAAGATATATATAATGTTCGGTTTCGGTATCTATCATCTGGACCTACTTCATTCATTGGTCCTACTTCAATTCATTCTTCAATTACAATCAGAAATAGAGTATAAATTATTGTCATACTTCCTCTTCGTTACCTTTTATAAAAATGATTGACGTCGTCCTTATTGTCTTACTAGCATGTCGATATAGTAAGTGTATTTCAAAAAAACAGAGATAAATTAAGGTGAATACAATATATCTAACAAATTAAAAATACTTTTAGCCATACATATGTCTAATTAATTTCGTAATGATATCGTGTTGGTATTACATTTGGTGCAAAATAATGATTTAAATAGTGTTGTATAAGAAGATTGTACCGTTTTAATGTCTTGAAGATTATGTTATTTTAATGATCTGCTACGTTCTATGTATATAGGAGATTCCGTTAGTTTTGAAAGAAATTTAAACTTTAAGGTGATTCATAAATTTTAAGAGAATTTAATAAAATAAAATTTGAAATTTTCAATGTACGTTAATCAAGAAATATTTCCATCAAATTTCCTTAGAATCTATAAATCAAACGGCCTCTAATTGTTTGATCAAGCAGTGACGGCAAATAAGATCGAGGCGATGACGGCGGTGTTAGTAGGAGCCGTTACAAATAATTAATTTAGAGGCTTTTGATGGAGAACCATGTATTTAGATTAGAAAACAACCAAAATATGAATGGCTGCTTTGCTTTAGAAGGTCGGTGGTGAGAGTTACTTTACGTGTAAGAAATGGAAGAAGCTATGGACAACATGCCAAAAACGGTTTGGCCGGGGGAATGTATTTTGGATTTTCAATTTCCAATTATTAAATTATACCGACATTCCTTCTTTTGTATTTTATTTTATTCCACCTAAGCTATAGCTTCTATTCTATGGCTGTCGTATGTTTAGGTATAAAAGGATAATATTTTGATGGATTACCTTTTATTTTGTTTTAAAAGTCGACCACATGAATCATGAAATCTTGGTTTCCAGGATGGTGTCACTCAGATTTTCCAATTATTAAAGTATGAATTTATATGAATCATCTAATATTTACATAATTTAATTATTAATTATATGACAATTAATATATTTATAGAACGTTTTATCACCAAAGAAAAATATCAATACTCCTTTATAAAGTAAATTGATAGACAGTGACTTATAATTTAAATTTTTTAACATTTCTATATTTATTTATATTATTTTTGTATTTAATTTACTTAATTATTTTATGTTTAAATATTTTATAAATAAATAACAAACATAATTTTTATATTTGTGTTATATAGACAATCCAAAGTAGTCGGCAAAGCTGCCCACCGTGGGATGTCCTAATTGAAATTTAAAAATATTTTAAAAACTAATAATTCATCTATCACCGCACATTGTACGGGTACGATTTCTAGTATATATACATCGAAAAACACATAGCCTAAGTTAAATATAAGAATCACATCTTTTTCGTTCTTCGGAAAACAGTTAAACAGGTGTCTTACTTTTTGCTAAATTTTCATGACTTTCGTGATATTAATTTTAATGGAAGACTCTTAGCATTATAATACGTACACTTGTTATATATTGTTTGTTTTTCTTTGATTTCAACATGGTTAGAGCACTAGATATAAACTGCTAGAAAATTAGTCATCTTTCAGTCGTCGTCTAATTGTTGGCAGTTCGGGGATCCCATTTATGTTTTAGCTCATTTCTTCTTCTTTATTTATTTTTTTAGTTTCTAGTTCGTCATAATCTGTGTTTCTGTGGGAGAATCGTGATCTGGGATCCGTTAACCGTTGGACTGACTCAAATTCGTACTGTAAGTTCTAAACATCACATAGATCTAGATTTTGAGCGTTCAACTTTGCAATCAGAGATTCGAACAACTACCAGCAATCAGTCGACGTTGTTGTTTCATTTTCATTAATTATTTGCAACCAATAATACTATTATTGGTTCGGTTTGGATTCGATTTTGCTTTGGTTATTCACATTGGCATAGGAATTTGCATGGGTTTTTTATTCGCATTGACTCGAAGTTGTTCTGCATTGGCATGGATTTTTTTTGCATCGGAATTTGCATGGATTTTTTATGTATAGAAAAAAAAGAAAAGTGATGTATATATTTTTATGTATAGAAAAAAATAAAATAAATTGTGTAGGGATCCAGCAGCCACAAATTAAAGTTGTAATCCTGGCATTTCATTTCATTTAGGAAAATGGGGCCATCAACCGACCATCCAGAGGAAGGGAAGTTATTGCAATTTGCAAACACATCGGTCCCTATTTTAGCTCCCTCTATTCTAATCCATTTCATCGGCCATATTTGACTATGATTGCAACATGGGTTCCGTTGGGCTGGACCATACATACACCAAACATAACATAGGTGGTACCATTATATATATAATATATATATATTGCCATCAGGGTACCTTTCAAATTTTAGGTCTTGGTCTTGAGAAATGGACCTTTAGCAGCATTCCAGGATTGCTTTAATAAAGAAGAGTGACCTCATACCATAGAATATATCTCATGATGTGATTCATAGTTAGTGACCAACGTGTGTTCAAATGACATAAACCGGCACTATATAGGAGAGACATGATATATATGGTTATGAACTTACTCATTTCCCACTAATACTACCAAAATCGCGAGTTAATTGGCTTTTTATTCCATCATATGCATAACTTTGTTTTCTGGTCAATATTTCAAAGACTTAAAGAATATGTTTAAGTTAGACATTTAAGGTCGAACATATCTCATCTATTTTATAAATCATTTGTCAATTCTCTTCATTTTTGAATGTTTAAACACATCAAAATTATTAATTTAGCCTTTATCACCTAACCGTTTCCATATTAATGCACATGCATCGATCAACTATATTAGAAAATTAACACCAACAAATAAGAACACAATATATTTTTATTAAACCATTTCTATCTTAATCATCTTATGTTTAACTAAGTACATTTACTTTTACTTTAGTAGAATATAACAATCTATCTCCATTCTCTTTTACACTACCCCCACCAACCATCATACAAAGCAGGCGTTCGCCGGAGCCAATCATTGTCGCCTTTTAGCCATGTGTGCTTTCTAAAAGTTTTAAAAGTGATCTACCGTCGCAGATCATGCGAACACATTCATAGTATATCACTTACCGGTTTCAAAATTGATTTTGGACTACCTTGCAAAGTAAAAGAACCCTTACATGTACATTTTGTTCCCGTGATGAAGAAGGTTTTACCTAGAGCAACAATGTGTATATCAGATGTTGCAAAGAAACGTATCAGGAATCACGAAAATGCTTATTAGGTCGATGAGCTATTACTGAAGTATTAATTAGACACACTTAAAATATCCAACTTTGCTATGGGTGTGATTAATTAACACCGTGTAGTATATTTACCAATTACCACTATGCTCCTCCTCAGAATTTTAATTGAAAGATTGTCAACTAAACTAATAAGTCGGGTGCTTTAATTTCTTAATTAGCTTACTTACTTGATTAAATTATGTTTCCAAATTTAAATAGCATTACAATTTACAAGGTCTTTAGTTAGCCATACTCATTTGCAATTTGATCCAAGTTGTAATTCGATCTCCCTAATTTAGCTGATAAATATAAAAGAGGACCACATTAGTTATTAAGAAATTTGCTTTTGGATGTAATGTCAATGGTCACAAGCGGATTGTAGTAGTGTGATACTGTTATTTAAGCCACCGAATTATGAAATGTGAACTAGGTTAGCCCAACAGACAACAATTGGACTAACCTAGTTCGCACATTTCATAGTTCGGTGGCCTAAATAACAGTAATGACATTGCTACGCTACTTGACTGGTATCCAAACATTAGCCCTTGAAAGAATTATACGAAGTTATAGCTATTAATGGATTACAATGCAAAGAGCATCATCGAAACAATTTTCCTAGAGTAATCATCGTAGCTATAACTAAACAGTGTACAAAGTCGACAGAACATTACAAATGATAACCGAATTTGCAATGTGTTAGAATCTATATATGTTTGATGAAAGGATGGATGACCCACAAGTAACCACCTCATAAAAGCATAAGCTTATAAAAACGCATATATTGACATAGGGTCCATGAGGAACCAGCACATGGATCGATATTAATTACTATTATCATCATCATCATATCAGCAAAAGCATCGGCTCGTTAGCTAAACATGGTAAGCAATATCCTGAGTTTAAAAAAGAGAGATGGGGCATACTTCAATTCATACTTTCACTGTTTATGATGAATCCCCACTAGTTTGCCGTCATCTTCTATTCCTTTTAAAGATGCATGCCAGTACTCCTAGCCCTCCATATCTTTCGATTCTTGAATAATCGAAGCAACATGGGCCCATTATAACCTACGTACATTCATTATTTAATATTTTAATTATATAAGGTGTCCGTCGGGATAAGATAGAAGCATACACCATGCCATCCATGTATTTGTAATAGCAATAATACAACAGCAAAAGATAATGCATAATAATATTACAAGAGAACAAGATTTTTTGGAATCGGAAGAACAGATTGGTTTCTGCTTCCTTAGAGGAGAAAGTACGTGACGATTTCAAATCGTTGCAAACGGGTTGATTTCGATTGGAGATGCTGGACCTTGGAGGTCCCATACAGTAGACGATTGGACACATTTCATGGGAACGGCCCACAAGAAACACCCATATCCATTGTTCGTTTATTCTGATTTGGCTTCTTATTGTATAAGCCGGTTGTATCCCTTTACTAGTAACTTTTATTTGTTTGTCCCTTTTTTAATCAAGGACTTCACTGATTTCATTTATGCTTCCCAATCAGAGATTTTTACTAATGAAATTTGTTTAATTAGCTTTTAAAAGAATATTACAAGAGAACAAAGACAACACTTGCAAAGTTCCAATTGCCTTTAGTTGCATGACAAGTGGTGTCTAATAAAAGCATAGGATCAGGCCAAAAAAGTTATAATAAAGCAAAAAGGTTTTGAGATTGTATTATTTGTGTAACACGAGTGTTTCTAAATTTTGAATAGAGTGCAAGTCCACTAGTACATAGCATAACAATCAATCATGATATATAATACCATTTTTGGTCCCCTTATTGCTCATTTGTCCCACTATTTTTACTAGCATATGCTTGTAACCCTGCTTAACCTTTGGAAACTTGGAGTCTTTTACTAGCCACGTGGATTTTTATTATTTTTATGTATATTGGTCCTTCGGAAACAGGCTACTTTGTGTAGTCGTATTAGGATGTACTCTTGCTGGGCTATTTAAGCTGTTGCTTGCCTTTGGGCTGGAAGGCTTGCAGTGTTCTCCACTATGTTGGGCCCATTTGGTACCATAGACCTACAAACCCACATCAAGCTGCCCATCCAAAAACACAATGGTTCAGGAGAAGAATGACCTATTGTAAAATAATAATAATAAATAATACTATGTTTAAACAATCTTTTATTTTTTTAATGGCAAATTTGGGGCTATGCGGTATGCCTCTTCATATACCTAACTCCAATTTCAGAAGAAACTCATTCTGGTAAAACTCCTGTCTCCATTCTTTGGAGCATTTTACCCACACCAAAATTTGAACTCAAGGTCTCAAGTCCCCCAAATACCAATCCATGTATTGATGATTGATAAAAGCCACCACTACTCCAACTAAGCCCATTATTAAACAATCTTTAAACTAAATAATCTCCACCATACCCAGAACCCCTATAAAGATTATTAGAAGTTAGTATTAAACATAAATCATCACTTAAATCCACAAAAGAAAATGAGAGTTTAACAAATGCTTACTTTGATGCTATATGACTTTAATTTATTTTAAAGTTATAGAGTTACACACAATAGTATTTAAGCGTCGATAAAAGCGTATTAAAGTGAAGATTTAAGATATGAGGGATTCAGGCAAGAGTAACCTCAAATTCATAGGTGTATCTTCACATCTCTTAAAGCCATGATTGAGACCCCGATATCTCCAAAAAGCAATGCACTTGCCTGGCTTGTGAGGTGTACACTTGAGCTCTTTTGAAGGTCATATTGGCTAACATTTTTATTAATTTTTTAGATAAAAAGGCCAAAGATTGAAAATAAGTTTTAAGTATTTCAACATGTACAACAATTAAGATATCACTGCAACAAGTTACTATAAATGTATGATAAGTTGTACGAGGTCGAGGTGTAACACGACAATCTCAAAATACAAACTACTAATTACATAAATGAAGTCACCAATGCGAGTCATGTTACATTATGAAATGAAATAGGGACTTCATACTTCCAACCTGCATAATGTATTGTATCGTGAAATATATTCAAAAACATATATCTTAGTTTAAATCACTAGCATAATACTATATATATGCGCGACCGAAACTCGCTTCTAGCTTGGGCTGGCTATATTGCTATTTAGTGTGGACTCATAGAAGCAAAAGCATTCATGGGAGTTTTACCCAATCAGACCAAAACTGAAATGGAGAACAATGAGGAAACCATTAATTTAATTTGGCCCCTTTTTTATACTGTCATATATATATAATCATATAAACAATAATATATCAGTTACAAGTTCGATCGGAATGTGGCCTATTACTACAATACATTGACACTTGCAGGCCTAACATGTAAGTATATATAGTTGAACATGAGGCCGGCCATGAGATCGAGTTGTGGATGTAAACTAGCTAGCTAAAGAACTAAAGAAGTTTACCGCGCATGGGCTGTGTTTCTTTGCTAATGGAAGGAACCCAAACAGAGCAACCAAAGGCCCATGGCTGCGAATACGGTGCGCTGCTGGCAAACACTGCCGGAATATATAGTATCCTTACTCCTTTTGGGTTCTTTAATTGGTAAATTACACATATACTCGATTATAAATCTCTATGAACTCCTCACCATGGGCTCGGCCCACTCTTTTTAGCAAACTTGGACATGTGCCAGTAATCTTAGTACAACTCTAGGCCCAACGATAATACTTGCAAAAGTTACAAGTTCTCAAACCTCCTCTTTACTAAACAATCTCTACATAACTTAATCTACTGTACTATATATATATTTCAATTATTTAGGTCCTTTTATTTGTTTGCTTTAAATTAACTTTAAAAGGTACGATTAATATGGAACAACATGCTACAAATATATCTATCCTAAGTAAGATCAATAAACCCAAACCTAAGCCGATGGATTCAACATACCTTACCAAAAGTCGACAATATTAATGTGTTGCATCGAAGTAGATACAACATACCAGTATACCACACCGAAAGATGAACCAGTTCCAACTGTAAATATATAAATAAATCCAAAGAAAAAAAATCAAGAACAACGGGTACCAAATAATAGACCAAAATTCACGCTTTCTGTAACATCGTTAAACTAACTAATTATGCCAACAATAATAATGATAATATTAATAAAATGTGTGTGGATTACTTACATCTTAAAAAAAAATATATGTGCATATTCCAATTTGTGATATGATATTTGAAAAGTATATTGTAGGGAAAAACATTTTCTTTTTTTTCCACACAAGTAAATTTAATATTATGTGATAATCGTGGAATCACACAATATAAATGCTTCTTCGAGAATGGCCTGCTACCAAGAAACCAAGGTTAGCATCTTCCCCATGTACACCTACTGCAGGCTTAAGCTAGCCAACCAATTAATTATTACCCGCCAACTCCATTATTCATTTTAATGCCTATATATTGCAAAAATTTGTATGACGTATAAGTAGTTAAGTGACCTGCTTGGTAACTTCTTTCATTTTCATATTTAATTTAATTATTATCATAAAGAAATCAAACTCTTGAATCATGCTTTGGATCGACGGACCTAGCTATTTCCTTTCCTATTACATATAAACAACGTTAGGAGATACACTTAATATTAATGGTATTTGATTCACATTATCTACAATATATATATAAGAGGGTTCTAAATTCTTTTATGGAGAAATAAGGACCATTAGATGAGTTTTAACTTT
>JAOEHQ010039080.1:0-12482 GCA_025447715.1 Asclepias incarnata | reverse complement strand
TTGGGAGCTGCAAATACTTAGAAACTTTTCTGATAGCGAGAAAGTCTATTTATATGGAAGCAAACGCCCCGTATTCCCTTTATATACATGTTGTATTATTAAATACAGTTAAAGACACGGGGCGTATATCCTTATACGGGTAGTATAAATGCTAAGTTTTCATTGGAAAAGAAAGAACACGGGCCGTGTACAATTTCAACTTTTCAGACCTCGACTGCCACATCAACTGTTCACGTCAACTGTTCAACAGTACGTATATAATTGGTTTCCTTACTCGCCCCGTGTTAAGTAATACGGCACGTATTATGTATGTACTATATCAATGGATCTTTAACATCTGCAAAACACCGAATATATATATATACTATATCAATAAATATATATATATATACATATTACATCAAATTTGTAAACATTGCATATGTTTAGAAAAGATACGAAACACCGAAGATTAACAAATGAAATATTTATTATTTATTTTAATACATTACAAAAGATAACTTGAATAATAAAAATAATAGATAAGATTGAAATACAGAGAGAACAACCCATGGAACAGAGGAGATTATAGTCCACCAACTTCAGAAATTGAAATACATAACTTCAAATAACAGAGGAGATTATTGTTCACAATAAGGAACATGACTCTCTATCCTCTGCGGATGAGACTGTTATATACAGAGACCAACCCATAGAAATTGAGTTACATAATTGCGGATTAGTATCCCTGTTAGCAGCCTCGATAGATTAAGCAGGGCCAAATGATATCATCAACCGCGTCATTTGGGTGATAGTTTCACGACCGATCTCCACATTCAAAACCCCGCATTTGACCCGCTATGACACGGGAACTGATGTCGGATCACTGCTTCAAAGTATGTTGTCCGTACGGTTGTAGCTTTCCAGGGCCAACTACATATATGAGGGGATGTCATGTTGGTGGGAGTTGTAAATGAAACCCAAAAAACCTGCCTTCCTATTTATAGAAATATGTACACGACCCGTATACCATAATATGGCCAATATAGTTACATGTGTTAAATCGACGCGTATAACCTTACATGGCGAGTATAACTAAACAAATGGTTATACGGGTCGTGTACTGTGAAACATTATCATACGAGCCGTATTATATAACACGGCCAATATTATTATACACGATCAACACGACTCGTACAAAGTTATTCGGGTCGTGAACTTTGGGACCGTATTATACTACCCGTATTAGCTTATACGGGCCGTTTAATAAGAATGACACGTGTAATTCTCTGCCATGTCAGAAAATTACACGTGTTGGTCTTTGTCTATTTACACACCCTTAATATGGCACGTATGCTAGTATACGCCCCCTGTACGTGGGCGCATTTAATGTTTTTTTGGACTCATGTCAATTAATGCATGTGTATACTCCCCGTATATATATATACGGGGCGTATTAGGGGTGTGTCATGGGTGTTTAAATAGCAACACCCAATAATAATAATAATAATATTAATTATAATAATAATAATGATACATGTACCTAAATTTTACCATCCATGTGTGTGTTGAACATGGCATCAAATTAAATAAAATATCATGACAAAAAAAATAAGCCAAACATATTATATATTATATATATTTATATATATATATATATACATCTATCTTCTTCCCTGCGGTTAATATATATATATATGTGTATCTTCTTCCCCACCACATCACATAAACACACACACAGACACACACAAATACACACAGAGACACACACATACAAAAACACACACACACACACACACACACATATATATATATATATACTATATACTATATATATAACAAAAAAAAGAAAAAGAAAGCATACATTTCCGATCAAAAAGAAGGAAGAAGGGGTTGAAGTGTTGAACGAATGGCCGGGCCCACTCTAGATCGTCGAACCATTTCCAAATCTCGCCGAGTGAAGACGGCGACAGGGGCACGACGGGCTCGTGCCTATCGTGTCGTTCACGACGACCCTTTCGACGGGCTCACGACGACTGGATAGGATCCGGCCTAATAACCCTCATTTTATTAGCGTTTCCGTTAATGCTAAACTCAATCATTTTTATAATCTAGTTAATCTCGTCTAATTTAGACAATCATTTAAATAAAAATTTTAGGAATTAAAAGTTTTAGCTTGACACATTTAGACATATCCTAATGCCGTTTGACTACTAAGAATTAGCTATCTAGACAAATGCCCAATTTAAACGTCCAAATTTAATCTCAACTCAACATGTATTCGAGAAATATACATTTTATGTTCACAATAATAATTTGACTAAATTATTATCATTGTTATATTTTGATACAATGTTGTGATGCACATCAAACACGTACATTTAAAAGCATAGTACTGCCCTTAACATTTTTATACATAGGATATACATAAGTATTTTATAAAAATTTGCAAATAAAGGGTATGTTTGGCACAAAAGCTTGGAGCTGGGGCTGTGGTTAGGGGTTGGGGCTGGAGCTTGGAGCTGGGGCTAGGGGCTGGGGCTTTTTTTTCAACTCTCCTTACACAAGCTTTAATTTTAAAGACCTTTTGGGGCTTTTAGGGGCTTTTTGGGGCTGAGGCTTCTTTTCACAATCCTTCATCCAAACAGGACTATTTTTTTAAAAGGGACTTGTTTTTAAAAGCTCGGGGCTTTAAGCTCCTGAAAGCCCCTTAGAAGCCCCTTGCCAAACAGGCCCTAGAACTGATAGCTAAGAACTTTTTTTTAAAGCTTGTAATTGGAGCTTTTGTTTGTATAAAATATTTGTCAAAGCTGGAGATAAAGTTTATTACTATCAAATGACATAAAAAAAATAAACAAATAAGAAATTTTAAATATTAAATATAATTATTTAAAGAGTATTTATATAATTTGTTATTTTAAAAGTTTATAAGTTAGTTCAAAGTGCTTTTAAATTTAGGTATTATTTTTAATAAACAAAGTTTATGAGATTTTAATTTATAAAATCATAAGCTCAAGCACTTGAGCATACTCTTGAATATATTTGTATTATTTCACACTAAAATACAGACACAACATCCATACGACTAGGGGTGTAAAAAAAAAAACCAAACCAAACCGTTTGATCCGAAACTGGAAAAAAACGCAATCTGAAAAAACTAAAAACTGACTACTATGTAGTTAACAATGACTATTTTAAATAGTAAATCACAATATTTTCAAATAGAAACTTACATTGCATAAGTATAACATTAAAAAAAATGTTTAAAAATTAGATGTAATGTCTATTTATTTATAAACAAAATATTAATGTAGTTAACAATGACTACTATGCATAAAAAAAATAATTAGTTAACAATGTAAATTGACTATTATAATTGAAAACTTGAACTTTTATATTAGCATGACTTAAATAAATGATTAACCGTAAACCGAACCAAAATTAACCGATTTGCGGGTAACCGAAATTAACGATTCGGTTTCGAATAGTAAAAGAAGATAACCAAAACCCAAAAAACAGTTCAAAATTTCTAGCTAACCGAACCAAACCGAACCATTTGCAGCAGTATATACGACCATATTGGTTACATACTTACATGGGCCACCATTCTTTATTTCTTTGTAAGTCTTACATAACCAAGTTGCTTTTACAAGTAGGACCCTATTGGCTGGGACCGGACCCATAATTGGTCAACTCAAGCCACAAATCTTGTGGTGTACTCTGCTAATTGCTAAACCGAGCCAATTTAGTTTTCAAAGTTAGCTAGTAAGACCATATATTTTCCGCCGAGTTTCGGGCGCATGACCAATATTGGAAGTCAAACGTCACCAGTTTTACTTAGTCGGTGCAAAACTAAAGTCAACTGGGTAACTTGGATGCAAAATCCTAGTCTTTCTGGTTTGTAATTTTCTTTCTAGCTCCTTGCTAGTTTTCTAATAAAATCACTGTTCAAAAAAAAAAACGTCACCAGTTTTAGATCTTGCGATCAAGCTCCCAAAAGCTCAAAACATATTCTTAGTTAGTTTTAAGTTACATACTAACTTTGAGAAGTAAAGTAGTCTAAGAATATGATTTGTATTCTCTTTTTATAAAAGTTGTCATTAGTGATGTTTTTCTTCAGCTGTCTTAAGAAAAGCAGAACTCTATTAGTCTATTACAAAGGGGAAAAAAAGAGTATAAACATAGAATATAGTATTAGAATGGCTCGTTATAATCTAGCTAATAAAGGAGTGGACGTCCCTTTAATGCTCTGCCCGCTTTGCAAAGACTCGGTTGAAACATCAGACCACCTTTTTGGATCTTGTAATATTGCTAATTCACTTTGGAGGTCGGTGGCATTATGGCTTCAAATCCCCTTATTTACTAGCAATCGTCCAGGTGATATCATACAAGCTATTGATAATTTGCGGTTTGGGTTGGAAAAAAAGAAGATTGTTGAAGCAATAATATTTTGTGGTTGGTGGTCTATTTGGAAGTACCGGAATGAGGAAGTGTTTTCTCCGGGGAAGAGACAAAATACGGTTCTTATGGATTTACTAAAGTTGCAAACGTTTATGTGGATTGCTCACAAAAGCAAGAAATTCAAGTTATCATGGGATAGGGGACCAATTTGTGATTATTAATTCGTTGTTTTCCTTGAGACTTATATGGGATTATATCAAAAACACGCCATGGTGAAAACCGGTGGCTCGGCCCCTGTTCGGTGGGGGTTTTTCTCGTACCTTGGGTCTCCCGTAATCGGTGCGAGTTTTTTGACCCCTTTTGTAATCCTCGCAGTTCGAGTCTCAAGAAGTATTTAGGATCGAGTTTATTTGTTATGATTCTAGATAGTTTCGATATATTTGTAACTGAACCGTTTGTAGTTTTGGGCATCTAGTACTTTGCTAGAGGCCCTTTGTTTTTAATTATAATATTTGCCGTTTTAAAAAAAAGTATTAGAATGGCTTAATTCACATTTATTAATCATGCCTTTTTTTATTTAAAGGCGTGTTTCGAATGCCGCTCGGTGTAGACTAAATTGTCTTAACCGGACCTCTACTAAGAACAAACCTCTTTAAATGTGTCAGTCAAGGCTCGAGCTTACATCTAATGGGTTAAAATTCAAGACTCCCCCAATTGATCTGAGATGCCTAATGCGTTAAGTTTATCTTTACATTATTTTATAATTATAATTATAGCTATATTATGATAATAATGACTAGTAATGACATGTTACTATAAATATCACAACAAAGTGACAACGCAAAAATACAATAAATATAAGTAAAAAGTTTAGACGACTATAGTGGATGGAATATGAGAGAAAACAGCTCAAATTATTAGTTATTTTTTGGAAACTAAAATCAGTTTAACATTTGATTTTTATCTTCATCAGATAATCTAACACTACAATATTTTAGTACTAGAAATATACCCGCGCGATGAGCAATGATGGATGATTTTTCAAAAAATTTAAGTTATAATGTATATGAAATTCGTAAACTTCATTCAGTACATGCATCAAAAGGTGATGGTGGCTGGCAACCGACTTCGCCGACTGCCGGTTCTAGATTGCATAACACGCGGGTATATAAAAAAATGTGTTTGTTATTATTGTTAGAAATATTTGATTATGTAAATTAATATAAAAATAAAAATAATATATAATTAATTAATTATATAGATATTAAATGATATGATAAATAAGGAAATGTTTACATTTTTTAAAAATTAAGACACCACCATTTGATTTATAATGTAGTATAGGTATTTAAGGAAAATAGTTGAATAAATAATACACATGTTTCCAGAAAAAAAAACACCAAACAACAACAAATTTTCCTTAAATTATGCAAAGTAATCTTGGTATTAAAACAAAATAGTATCTTTGATTAATGAGTGAATTTCATATATATCATTCCAAAACATTATAAATTTATAATTATGTCAATATCCTTAAAAATATCATTATTACGTTAATATCTTTCAAAAAATTTAAAATACTCATGTCCAAATTTAAAATTGTATTGGAGTTATTATGATTTAAATTATTCAAAACCTTTATCGAGAGTACCCACACAATGCGACGGCGGTGACGGTGATGACGGCGGTGTGATGGCGACGGCGATTGATGGTGGCGGCGGCGGCGACTGGTGGTGGTCGTGGCAGGGCCGAATAGTGTAGGTAATTGATGTAAAAGAGAATAGTGTAGATATTTTAAGAGATAAGATATATATGGTGTAAATATCTAATAGAGGTAATATGAGCATTTCCAAATTAGAAAAAGTGTAACTTTCAATAGAGGTAATATGAGCATTTCCAAAAATGCATGAAATTATTATAAAGTAATATAGATTAAATAAAATAGTAATTGGAATATGACTTTTTTACCCTTCTCTTTCAAATCAAACAAACTCCCAAATTATTCTATAGTTTTTCTGCAAATTTTGATAAAAGAACTATAATACTTGGTCAAATAATTATAGGTGTTGGCTAGTGGACAATGTGTACATAAATTCAATCCCAATGGAAAAAATGCACAATAAGGAAATGGATTCAAAATACAAGTGGCAAACTAACGATGATGAGAAATCATTTTTATGAATTAAAAGTGGACTTCAAAATTAGGCTCATAAAAACGATGTGGAAAAAAAAAAGAATTCTGGTTTTACTTTATTTGATTAGGGAAGAAGGATAAATATGTAATATCACTTGTTAAATAACATTTAAATTAGAGTTTTTCAACATTTAAACCATTCAATTATAATAAAAATTCAAATTTGGATATATACGAGTATCATCATAGATATTTAGGAGGATATCGACATGATGATATCAAAGTTTATTAATTAAAAGGATATTAACGCACGTAATTATCAGCATTCGTAAGGATATACACACAAGTTTTCCTTTGATTAATCAACAGATTTTATCCGATCAATGTTTTTTTCTCCCATTGAATAGTCGTTATGCCAACAAAAGTAAAACTTAACTAAACGTACCCGTCACCACATGAGTGATTTTTATATATGTGAAGGTCAAATGTGGATATATAAAATTTTGGATAGTTGTTAAATGTTAAATGTGAACACATGCTCCGTATATTATATAACTATATACTCGTACTAAATAGACGTAATCTAACAATAATTTATACTGTTCTTATATTTATATTTATATTTATATTATAATAATTTAAGTATAATAATGTACACTATTTACTAAAGTTTGAAAATTATTTTAATGTTATTATAATGAAATACTGCTATGAGTAAAATAAAAATCACAATTTTAAAGGTGGATGATTAACACAAGTTTTTGTTGTTCACAAGAATTAAATTCACAACTTTCTATAAAAGAAAATTGGTGTAGTGATGTGTTAAGTAAATCAATAGAAATGTACTCATGCAATGCGTGAAGTTGTATATTTTCAACGTTAAAACAAAACTAAGGGTGACGGCGTCCAGTTCTGCCGATCGCCGATGACTAGTGGTGATGTAAAAGAAGTCTTATATTTTTAATGTTGATAAATTATTTAATATTAATTTTATTTGCATATTAATAACTTGTCATATTTTAGTGTTTCTAAATTTTCAAATTTAATTTTAAGACATCCCTCAAATATTTTATAATTTATAATGTAGTATAGATAAGTATTTATTTGTAGGTATTTGTATCATGATAAACAAATTATAAAGTATTTATAATATTGCGTATCGTAATATTTTTCTTTCTGAAAAAAACACTCACAATTATTTGAGTTGTAATTTTAGTTTAAAGTTATATGTTAGTGAAATAATGTGTTTTTTTAAAGAAAATTTACATGAAACAAAAAAGAGGGTTTATATTTACTTTTTCATTATTTAAATTAAATAACAATAACCTTTACCTATAAAAAAAAAAAAGAAAAAAAAAAGGAAAACTTATTGTGGCTATTTTATTAATCGTAATTTGTTACCACTGATGACTAGAATTATTCAGTTTCAAAAGATATCTCCTTATACGGTCACTATGTAAAATCTTATTTTCAAAAAATACTAAATAATATTAAAAGTAATATATTTTAAATTTTTAAATAATATTCATGACGTAAGGATGTTACTTCATTTTTAGAAGCCTAAAATATGTCTGAATACAAAGAAATACATTAAAGTTAGTAATATGAACCTTCGGGTTATTATAAGGAGTTAGATATATTTTAGGTTGATATATGGTAGGTTGACCTCCTTTTGGCATGATATATGGTTTGGAAATACGCCTCTTCAGTTACAGACCAAATTTTTCCGTATTGGCGAAGACCTCTTAGGGGAGGGACTGAGGAAAGCGAATGGTTGGAATTATCATCGGGCCTTAGTGAGATGGCGCTGATTGATAATGAGGATCGAAAGGCATGGAACCTTTCTAATGTTATCGATTTTTCTGTCAAGGAAACTAGAATCCGTATTGATGATCATTTGTTACCTGAGGTTTCTGCTATTACTAGATGGAGTAAGATTGTCCCTAAGAAGGTGAACATCCTTGCGTGGAGAGTTATGCATGACCGTATTCCCTCTCGAACCAATCTTTCCAGCAAGTGTATTGACATACCTTCGATTTTATGCCCTTTGTGATTGGTTGAACCCAAAACCACTCATCATATTTTTTCGACTTGTAAGGTTGCTGATAAACTATGGTCTCTAATTGCTACTTGGCTTGAGATTCCTTTACTGAGACATGCTAGTTTGGGTGAGTTTTGTTGCAATTGTGTGAATATCCCAACATAAATATACGGCCATTTATATATGAACCATTAGAGTCGCACACGAATAGTAATGAGATACTAGTTGAATTTGAATAAATTAAAAAGCTGTCAAAAATATACTAGAAATGACAAACAGGCCGAAACCGAGTAACGGGTCAAAACCGGGTCGGGCACCAAAGCACCATGGGACAACCCATTTGACCATGGGTCAAACAAAGTTGACCCATGTGCCCCACTAGGTCGGCGACGAGAAGAAGGAAAACGAAGGAGAGAAAATTTAGAAAATTTGATTCCCATCCCACATTGAAACTTGTAAAGGTTTTAAGGTTTTCTATTCTCTATAAATAGAGGCATAAATTATATATTCAAGTAATTTTCTCTCTTCTCTCCCTCTAGCTTGGTTGAAAATCACCCCATTGTGTTGGAGATTTTCGACTAACTTCTAGTTAATATTTTAGGCCCTTAGCTTTCGATTTTGTTCGAATTGTGGCTAGCACCTAGTTAGTATCGGTGAACTACTCGTGTGTACGAGACTAGTGAGGAGTTCTACTCTAGGCTCTAGTACCTAACAGAATTCCTACATTCCACCTTCTATGCCAAACAAGGTTAGGTGTTCTTTTCGATTAGTTGATTATATTGCATGAATGTAAGATCTTGGCTTAAAAAATTAAATTGTTTAACTGTTTTATTAATAAGCTTCTGCATTTACGATTAATTAGATTAAATAAATTAATTATATTTGATAAATTAATTTGATTAATTGTTCAATTAGATTAATTTATTTAATTAGATTAATTCAATGTTCATCAAATTAACTTGATTAATTATTTGGTTTTACATAATTAATTTTTGATTAATCACATGTATTTTATAATTAAATAGTTTTAATTATTTACATTTTATACCTTTTAGATTGATAAATTATTTTGAAAACCTTCATGAATGGTGAACATTCGTTTTCGATACAAACTAGTTGTCTTTAGTTAATAAAAACCCTACAAGTTTTTTGAAAGCCTCGATGTTATGCAGATTAAATCTACCAAGAAAATGTGGATGGAAGTTATTATTTTTTTGCATGATTTGGAATATTTGGAAGTTTCGAAACGATCGTGTTTTTTCCTCGGGTAACAACCGAAATGACTTTCTATTCGACATCATCGTTACTTAATCACAATTGTGGGTTACGAGCAGGTGTAAAAAGCTAGGTGTTTCGCGGGATGATTGGTTTAAAAACTCTCTTATATATTTTTAGCTTGTATGTTTTCGGTTGTTTTATTTGGTCGAAGGGTTGTAATATACGTGTTTTTTTCCTTGGGACTTATTTGGGTTTGCACTAAAAACATCACAGAGTGAAAATCGGTGGCTCGGCCTCTGTTGGTTAAGGTTTTTCTCGTGTTACGGTGCGAGTTTTTGACCCTTTTTGCACTCCTCGAAGTTCAAGTCCCAAGAAGTGTCTAGCTTACTGTTCATAGTTTCGTTTTTCCTAGACATTGTATTTGTAATTGTACTTTGTGTTTGGCCTCTAGTGCATTGCTAGATGCCATCCTGTTTATTTATAATATTTTGCCGTTAAAAAAAACATGAGTCAGATGTAGCTTTAACGGGTATTGTGTATATGTTTATAACCTTTTCTCACCTAAAGACTTATACACACATACATATCATTCTATATATAAAAAATAAGTGTGTGTGAGGTCACGACCTTCAAGAAGAATACAAATGCAAAAAAGCTTTATTCATTTAATATACGTCATTTTTAATAATATAATAATACTATAAAATTTGTTGTGTTAGTCAGATATTTCTTGTGTGAGTATTTATATTTTTGTAATTACACGTTGCTTAATTGTTATGTGATTGTTTACAGTATATTGGTTAGAAAACCTAACTTGCAAATTATGTGGGCATTGGGATTTACATAAATCGGATTACAATTGTGTAGGAGATAGTGCCCATGCTTGAAAGTGTTCACTTGATTGGAGAAGAGGGTTTGTCTTCTCGGTCAAGTGTATGTAGAAATCAGGACGTATGTTGTGCAGGATGTGTAAGTAGGATGAATCCATCACATCCGTACAGTACGTGTTGACTTGTGTGCATTATAAGCTGTTTATGTACACTAGTGTCGTGTTATTTGTTTAACTTTTATATATTCACTAAAAAACGTGTTTATTCTTTTAATTGTTATTGTCGTAGGTACAATCGGGTGGGGCAGCAAAGCAGGTAACGGAGCAAGAAAGGGCATAGTATAACCCCCTTAAATTTAAAGAACAGGAAAAAAAATTATTGTCCGCAAATTTACGACTAGTTACCATAAATTTATGGCTCAAACGTAAGTTCCAACTGTAAACTGTGTTCAGGTTTTTGAGTCACTTGTACCAAAATTTATAATAACCGTAAATTTACAGCCATACGGATAAACCTACAAAAATCCATTTTGATTGTAATAGTTAGTATATGCATGTGTGTATATGCATGTATGAAAATTTACACTTTTAAATGTCAACAATTTATATATCACTATACACTTATAAGTTTGAACTTCTTTTTCTACATGTAAAAGTATTAAAATGTTTATATTTATTTGAATTTCTTCGTATTTGTAAATGTAAAGATGTGAAAATGTTAATGTTTGTATGAATTCATTCATATTTATAAATGTAAAGATTTTAGATATGTTTTTAAATGTAAATAACTTATATAATTTTTTTATTTTTTTTGAAGTATGAAAAAATATGAACAAATTTTGTTGTAGTGATTAGGCCACCCAACCCTGACATATTCCTCACATCTTCCTCACTATCACATTAGTGTCACATCATAACTTCTTTGTTTACATTTTCAAGGACACGTCACTACCAACCCTATCTGTTCCTCATTTCTTCCTCAAATATTTTGTTATTTTAAATAATTAAACACAAAATTAAATAAAAACTTTTTATTAATAATAAAAATACATTTACTAAATAAAAACCTTTTACTAATAATAAAAACACATTTATTAAATAAAAACTTTTGAAATATAAGTTTAAAAAATATGTATAAAAAAATACAAAAAAATAAATAAATTGTAGATTCATTAATAATAAACTTTTTTATAATAATAAAAATGTAAATCACTGGTAGCCAAAACCTCTACCCATTCCTTATCTCTTTCTTTTCTTTTCTTTTTTAATTTTATTTTATTTTTAACATCTTCTTCCTTCTTCTTCCTTTTACATACCACACACACTAGCATACTATTTGCGTAATGTAGCGGGATTAAATATTTTTTGGCCGATGTTTGGTTTGTCGCAGCCTCGTAAAGGGGTTTAATATTATAAAATATAGCATGATACATGTATCATTTTAAAAATAAAAAAAATTCTGATAAATTATAAAACTATATTAATAAATGAATCTGTTAACAAAAACTTAAGTTATAAATAATTTATATTATACTTTATGTATATTATAGTTATTAAAAAAAATTCATTATTAAACTTTTTTACCCAAAAAAAAAACATATAATTTATAAAAAAATTAAGTTGTTATATTAGATAATTATATAAACGAGAAACGTTGACTAAATGTTTAAGAAATATATAGTAAAAAATAGTAAATCTATCATCAACTTTCTATTAGGAGTATAATAAGTATTTCAAGTTAAGGGTATAATAAGTATTTCAAGTTATTAAAATTGAAAAGGTAAAAGGAAAAAATAAATGTTTTATATTATATTATCGATTAAAAAAAAAGGGAGGGGGGGGGAGGGGGAGGGTCCCACCCCGTCTATTCCCTTTGAAGT
>JAOEHQ010039069.1:0-12486 GCA_025447715.1 Asclepias incarnata | reverse complement strand
CGACCAATTCGTTTTGCCATTTGTGAAAATGGGTGTTTTAGTTTGATGAATGTGTGTGTATTTTGTTGTTTGAATGTTTTAGTTTGAATGTGTTTTGTTTCAAGTCATTTGATTATATATAAACAAAATAAAAGTAAAAAGCATGGAGCCGTTGCTCCTTTCTATCCGTTGGTATATGGAAACGGTCACATTTTGTTGTTTCACGCGTGATGCTAGCGAGGGGAAGTTTGCCGCGGTTGAAGCCTTCCACGTGTGGAAGAAGCATCGGCGGCGGTGTTGAAGTGGGTTACCGCAAGAAACTTTCGCTTTTGCCGTGACGTTGCCAACGCCTTAAGTTCAAAATATACCCTCATTGGTTCATGGCCCACGGTATATGTACGTAAGTTCTCTCCTTTTTTTTTTTCTTTTTTTTTATTAAGTATAAAAATGAAATTTTTATATAAACGGTCAACTAACAAGGTGCTAGAGGACCCAAATTACAAATATCAATATCTAGACATGAAACCAACTATACGATCTGGATACCTCTCGTTAAAACTGTTAAGTTTGCAAAAAATATTTAAAAAGCTTATGTTAATTACAAATGACTCGAGACATAAGGAAAAAAACCCTGCCGATAAAGGCCCGAACTATCAGTTTTGACTCGAGACATACGTGTAATTAGTTATCTATGCATGTCAACTTTTACTTTACAGTCTTGTTCACATGGAAGCATGTATTTTGTGGTTGTGGTGGGATTCGTGTTTGTAGGGTCAAAGTTCTTGAATTAAATAATCATTTCTTTATGGAATTTCTTACTAGTCTTGACTCTTGAGGAGTCTTGAGGATCTATAAGAAAATTCACTTCTAATGCAACAAGAATATGCATTTTCAGTTTGGATTGTATCGGATAGATCGAACTTCATCTTGTATAGAATTTACATATTGACATGTCTCGCGAGTTTGCATATTGACATGTCTCGCTTCGCACTAGTTTTTTTAGTGCTGAACTTAATCCGACTAACTCTTGATGTACCATCGTGACTTTGACGTGGAAATGGGAAAGAGAGGAGGTATTATAAATTAATTAGTTATTAGCAATAGTTATGGTTTATCACCCTTATATCATAATTCAATTCTTTTTCTTTTTCTTTTAATTATAATAATGCATTATGTTTGTGTAATGTATGCCTCATTTCTAATTCGCACTAGTTTTTTTTTTTTAATTATAAATTAATTGTTTTCTTTTTGTTATGTGAAAAACATAACATGAAAGCTAGGTAAAAAGCTAGGTACTCAAACCATAAAAGTGTTTGTTAACTTGGTGAATTTCTTTTAACATATCTACCAATATACTAAAACAGGATTGACGCATTCTTTGATCGACACGTAGGACAATCTTGAAACGTCATGTGTCACCTTGGTCCCACCAAAATTTTCTAAATGATTTATTTACAAAATTAAACAATAAATATTTAGTTATTATTTTGATAAATAGATATGTATTCTAAATATGTATTCTTTTTAATTGTTTTAATTATTTAAGTAAACATGAAAAAAAATGTCGATACATATTTAATTATTTAATTGTAATTGGGTTGTAACATAACATGGGTTAGTTAGTCCCAACCCAATATATAATACGTTAAATTTCCGATCTTCAATATATAGTATATTGTTTCATATCATTTAATATTTTTTTTCTTATATATCTATATCTACAATCATAGTTATAGTTATGTCTATCTAATGTATTGACATGTGATTAAATTATTGTCTGTGGAGTTTTTCTTTGAAGATGTCACCATACGGTAGCACAAACACGGTTAAGACAATATAATTTATCCTGAGTTGTACTTACCATTGTATGGTCAGTTGAAGTGCAACTCAAAACACGTCTTTTTAAAAAAAATTAATAAGAGTTAATTTAGGGTTTTTTTCTTTTTTGAACAACGGTTATTTCAAAAAAAATATTAAAAAAATTAGGGTTTAAGCTGAAAATGTTGTTCTTATTTTAGAGTATAAATCTTAGTAGTTAATTCATAAGTTGATATCTATCAATATACTAAAACAAGATTAAGACATCATTTGAGCTACAAATGACACTTTATTTAAGCTGCATGTGTCCCCTTAAATCTATATTCGAGAATCATATTTTTTTAATACCATAAATAATTACAACTTTTGATTAATATATATATATAGATACCTAATATACTTACAACTCTTATATTGAAAATTTTTATTATGTTCATTGTTACCATAACTATATATTTCCATTGTCACTTCTATTGTCGGTGGTAATTTATAACCTACAAAGTATTGCTATTTATAATATATAAAAATAAATTTTATTTATTCTAATCCATATGACATGTTAAACTAATTAATAAATAATAATAAATATATGTTTATAACTTATAATTTAATATTACTTATAACTTAAGTGTTTATTCATCTACTAACCTCATTCAACGTGACTGAAAATATTAAAACGACACAAACTATTTTCAACGTCTCGACTTTAAATTAGGTGATACTATTACCAATATCAAGAGTACTATTAGATTTTGATCAATGTTTTTATGATACATGTCTCTCACTATTAAGCTATTATTAGATAGATCGAATACATGTGATGGAGAATGTTCAAACTTTATTTTCTTTACAAAAAAATAAATAATTGTACGATATATATAGTCAATCCGTACATCGTACGGGTATTAAGACTAGTACTAATATATACTTGTGTACAATCAAAAATTGTGAATAAGAAAATAGATTTCAGTCATGTTTTTCTTACACCTGATATTTGTTTCCCTCTAACTTAATTTCCTCGTTTTCTAAATTTTATTATGATCGACATGGAATTGTCAGATCGTGTTTCACATTCTAATTTCACATACATGCACAACTTGCGAGGTGTATATTTGTTGCACATTAATGACATGTTTGAAAAGGAGTTTTTGCCTTATTCTTTTTTATGTGGCTACAAATGTTGAAGGACCCTTTTTCATACGTACATAATACTTACATTGTCGATCTTATCATATCATGTCTATGAAAGTTACACAACAGTTTGTAGACATGTGACAATTACCGTATCCAATCACTACGAGACATATGGGATATGAGATGTGAAGTATACTCTTATGCACTGGATCAAATTCTTGACATCTGTTTTTAAAAATAAAAGATTTTTCACCCATCCAACCCTATTATTATATACATGTAACATGTGCCAAATTAACATTAACAATTAATACCAAAAAAATACAACGAAAACAAGTTCACGTTCAATCATTCATTAATTGGTAGTAAAAATATTGTACCCACTACCCACCCTATAAATTTCACCACTCAGCCTGCAGCCATGTATCAAATCCAAGCACCAACACAAAAAGGACTTAAACCAAATATGGCACAACTCAACACTGATCCCTTGACTTTCACTGTTCGTAGACATGAACCAGAGCTCATCGTTCCAGCTAAACCCACGCCTCGGGAACTAAAACCTCTCTCTGACATTGATGATCAAGAAAGCCTTAGGTTTCAAATTCCGATTATACATTTTTATCGTGGGGATCCGAAAATGCGAAATAATAAGAATCCAGCAAGTGTGATTAGGGAGGCTCTAGCTAAGGTGCTGGTGTTTTACTATCCGTTTGCTGGACGTCTGAAGGAAGGTCCAGGGAGGAAGCTGATGGTGGATTGCACCGGTGAGGGAGTGTTGTTTATTGAGGCCGAGGCCGATGTTACACTGAAGCAATTTGGAGATGCGCTTCAGCCTCCGTTTCCTTATATGGAAGAGCTCCTTTACGATGTTCCTGGTTCTAGCGCCGTACTTGGCTCTCCATTGTTACTCATTCAGGTGAAATATATAGTTCTATGGCCAAATATATAATATATTGATACTTCTTTAATTAGTTGATACACGCAAATTAAGTTAAATTTAAATATATCAAGTGGAAAAAGGTATATATATATATAGTAAAATGTTAAAATGAGAACCAAATATTTGTCGAGAACTATGAGAACTCTTAATGTATAAGGATAGTATTGTAATTTAAAAAATCAATTAAAATATAAATCTAATTAAATGGAAATGCCCATGAATATCTCGGTCGTGCAGTTACAATAGAAAAGAGAAGTTTGGAAATGACAGAACATACCTTCCTATTTTCTAGCTCAATTAATTTTATTAACTTTATATAACATATCATTCCTTTTGTTTTCATTTTTGTTAGTATTTTACATTCTTTTTCCGTACTTCTATTCCTATTGGTTGCAATGCTTCTTTCATTACGTTGATCCCCAAGATTAGCAACCCGACTCTCATGTCTGACTTCAGACCTATCAGTCTTATTGGAATTCAATATAAGATTATAGCTAAGCTCTTGGCAAATCGTCTCGCTAAGGTTATTGATCATATTGTTAGCCCTGAGCAAACGGTGTTTATTAAGGGTATGCTCGGTTTGGGGAAATGTCGTTGACGTTTTCATTGCAAATAGGCTTTCAAAGGTTGGGAAGAGGTTCGGGTTCGTGAGGTTTATTAAGGTTTCAAATGCTGCGGCGCTGCTATCCAACTTGAATTCAATGTGGTTCGCGAAGTATAAGGTCTTTGCTGATGTGGTGCGATTTAACCGTTCTTTCAACAATAGGAGAGTATCTGCTGACAAGACGAATAACGGAACTCAATTTCCATTATTGTCTAAACATGCTGCGCCACTGGAGTCCAACACTAATAATAATCAGAAATCGTACGCAGCAGCCGTCACTAAATCAAAAGAGAATGTTTATGTTCCTATCAAACGTCGAATAGTAAAGGTAAGTTCCCACACTGATTGGCCTAATGATAATTATTCGGTTTTGTTGAAAGTAGTTAATCCTGAATTCATACCATTGGCGAGTCGTTGGTTTCATTCAGAAGGCTTCATTGATATTAAGATTAGGTATATTGGAGGTAGATGGCTGTTTGTGACTTTTGATTCTATTGATTCAAAGAATGTGTTTGTGGCGAATGAGTCTTATAAATCTAATTTTGGAGCGTGTAAAAATCCATGCATGTCTTTTGTGCCGGATGAACGTATGGTTTGGGTTGAAATCCATGGGTTGCCTAGAGGTGCATGGCATAATAAGGCGATTATGGATATTATTGAACCGTGGGGGAAAGGTGTGTTTTTTGATAGTGAATGGGATTCGGCATTTTCTGTGGCGAAGGTATGTATCCTGTCTCAGTCGAATAGCTTTATTTTTGAAGAATTTACTATTTCCTTGGATGATAGACCTTTTGTAGTTTGGATTAAAGAATTCGCCCCATGGGAACCATCTATTCTATCGTCTGGTAATAATGAGCAGGAATCCGAATCGGGTGATGATAATATGGAGGATTGTGATTCTGAAAATGAGGATGATGACTCGGTTGATGATGTTTCTCAATTTACTGCAGAGTTTGATTCAAATTTGTGTAAAGATGGTTCGGCTAGTGAAAATGGCAGTGGCAATGATTCACCTGTGTTTATTCCATCCACTGTTCAAGAGGCTGATGAAAATGACAAGGTTGAAGCCCCGTTGCATAACGAGGAGTCGGAGTTTTTCGAGAAAGAGGATGGTAAGGGAGACAACATGCCGGATCAAGATAGTTGTAGTAATGAGGCTAAAGGTCCAGAGGATTCCTCGATGGCGAGTAACATTGACCAAGTTGTTGCGGATGGTAAAATCCCTTCGGTTGTTGAACCAGAGGTTATTCAGGACAATTTGCATTGTAAGAACTCTTCTCTTGGAAAAGACGATGTGCATGGTAAAGACCCCGATGATATATTTTCCCTGGATCGTATCATTAGAAAGGAGTTTGGTTCGCTTAAGTCACCTACTGTTCAAGTTGACAAATCGAGTTCTAGTGCTTCATCAGGAGCTCCGGGGTTCGTTAAAGGGATGTACTTAGTGAAGGATCACAATTTGGTTAATGGTAGTTCTGGTGGTTTTAGATCCCATGGTATGATGGCCGATTCTCAGTGCTCTGCATTAAACACAAGTAAGTCTATGACAAATGCTTCAGAGTTGCTTGACGTAGGAAAGGCTATGGGTTTTGAGATTAATGATGATCCTCGTACTTTCGCTCAAATAGTTAACAGGATGAGAGATGATAAAGGCTTCCAATGAATATTTTGTCCATTAATTTATGTGGTACAGGATGTGATGTTAAAAGAAAATCGCTCAATCGAATCCTCGTCAAGAATCGGGTAAATTTTCTTTCCATTCAAGAGACTAAAATTTCTGCTACTGATATGTTTCGTGTTAGAGCGCTTTGGGGTAACCAAAATTTTGATTTTGTGGAATCTCTTGCTAATGGTCGGTCGGGGGGAATTCTTTCAATTTGGGACCCGGTTTCGTTTTTGGCTTCTGATAGGTTCAGTTTTGATAACTTCGTGGCTATTAAAGGCTTATGGGTGGCGTCCAAACTTGATTGTTACATGCTCAATGTATATGCTCCTCAATTGGAAAGTCAAAAGGTCGAGCTTTGGTCGAGAATTTTGGATTTCATGCATAATAATGTGGGAAGGTATCTCATTTGTGGAGACTTTAATTCCATTCGAAGCATTGATGAACGTATGGGATCAGGCTATTCGGCCTTAAACGCTAGAAATTTCAATGATTTTATTGCTAGAGGTGGTTTGGTTGATGTGTGTATGGGGAGACACAAGTTTTCTAGGACTTCGTCTGATGGTTTAAAAGCGAGTCGCATTGACCGTTTTTTGGTCAATAATTCTTTTATTTCTTCGGTTCCTGATGTGGTTATGGATGCTTTGGATGACTGTATCTCTGATCATAGGCCGCTCCTTCTCAAGCAAAGAAAACTGGACTTCGGTCCTTCCCCGTTTAAATTCTTCAACTCTTGGATGTCCATAGATGGTTTTGATTCTTTGGTCACGGATAAATGGGGTCACATGGTAAGGAATGGTTCTCAGAATCCTTTTATTCTTTTGAAAGCTAAACTGAAAGCACTTAAAGATCATCTGAAAATATGGAACAAGAATAGGTTGCTCACTCGTAACAATGATACTATTACTCGAGACATTGCCTTAGTCGATTCTGAAATTACTATCTCGGGTGGGGATTCGAATTTATCCAAGAGGCGCAAGGATTTGGTACAGGAACTTCAGGCGTTTAATCATGGGGTTAACAGAGATTTGAAACAAAAGGCCAAAGTCAAGTGGGCTGTGGAGGGAGACGAAAATTCCAAGTTTTTTCATGCTGTGATTAATGCTAAAAGGCGTTCGAACTCGATCAATGGGATTAAATACAATGGGATTTGGTATGATGAACCTACCGTCATCAAATCGTGTTTTCATGACTATTATGCTAGCAAATTCCAAGCTTTCAAAGGGGCTGAGTTTTCTGTTGATGCTTCTTTTTCTACTTCGATTCCACAAGATACGGCTTCAGAGATTGAATCCAATTTTACTATGGAAGAAATTAAGGAGGCTATTTGGAGTTGTGGTGGAGATAAAGCGCCGGGTCCTGACGGGTTTTCGTTTGCTTTTGTTAAAAAGTATTGGAATATTTTGAAAGATGATATCTTTAATATGGTGTCGGATTTTCATACTCGTGCTTCTATTCCTATTGGTTGCAATGCTTCTTTCATTACGTTGATCCCCAAGATTAGCAACCCGACTCTCATGTCTGACTTCAGACCTATCAGTCTTATTGGAATTCAATATAAGATTATAGCTAAGCTCTTGGCAAATCGTCTCGCTAAGGTTATTGATCATATTGTTAGCCCTGAGCAAACGGCGTTTATTAAGGGTAGACAGATTCTGGATGGTCCATTACTTCTTAATGAAGTCATTGATTGGTTCAAGCGGAAGAAAAAGAAATTGATGCTTTTCAAAATTGATTTCGCCAAAGCCTATGATTCTCTTTCTTGGGACTTTCTTTTTAAAATGTTAGAGATTAAAGGCTTTGGCACCAAATGGGTTTCCTGGATTAAAACGTGCCTCATGTCTGCTAGATCCTCGGTTTTGATCAATGGAAGTCCTACTGAAGAGTTTGCCATTAGGCGTGGATTGCGCCAAGGTGATCCCATGGCGCCTTTTTTATTCATTATTGCTATGGAAGGCTTGCATCTTGCTATTGACAATTTAGTCAGACATGGTCTCTTCTCGGCTGCCAAGATTAATCGGGTGTTGATTTCTCATTTATTCTATGCGGATGATGTCATTGTGGTTGGTGATTGGTCAAGGCATAATTTGAGTAATATGGCTGCCGCTTTAAAATTCTTTTATAGCATTTCTGGTCTTAAAATTAATTTTGACAAGTCGTCTATTATTGGTGTCGGGGTGGATTGTGAGGAAATTGACCAGCTTTCTAATTCCTTTGGTTGCAAGCCCGAAAAATTACCATTTAAATATCTTGGAATTCCCATTGGGGGAAGTTCTAAGAGAGTGTCGTTTTGGGAGCCTATCATTAGCAAGTTTAAAAAACGTCTCTCCGGTTGGAAAGCAAATCTGTTATCGATTGGTGGTCGATTGACGTTAATCAAGTCAGTGCTAGGTTCTTTAGGTAACTATTTCTTGTCCATTTTTCGGATTCCGAAAACTGTGGTTAAGGTCTTGGAATCGTTGAGATCCTCTTTTTTTTGGGGTGGTTCGTTGAACAAGAAAAAATTACATTGGGTCAATTGGGGCTCGGTTTTGGCTAGCAAAGAGGATGGCGGGCTTGGAGTGGGTAGCTTGGATGCTATGAATTTATCTTTATTATATAAATGGAGATGGCGGGGTATCAACAATAAGGAGAATCTGTGGGTGCGTGTTGTGTCCGATATCCATGGGCCGGATTGCTTCTATAATATGTCGGCCAGGTCTACAGGTGCTTGGAACAACATTGCGGCTGCAATTAGGAGTGTTCATTCGTTGTACATGCTTCCGGGTGATGTGATAAGCAAGCGGATAGGGAATGGTCAAGCAACTAGCTTCTGGAAAGACATTTGGTGTGCGGAACAGCCTTTAGCGTCCAAATTTCCTAGACTTTTTGCTATAGAAGTGAATAAAGATTGTTTGGTATCTGATCGACGTTTTGAGTCTGAATGGGTTTGGAGTTGGCGCAGAAATATTCGTCAGGGGATTGAGAAGGAACAATATGAGAATTTGGTTAACATCTTGCCTAATAATATTGATAGTGGGGATGATACTTGGTCTTGGAATTTTGACGGTAAGTCATCCTTTCGTGTTGCTTCTATTCGGGCCTATTTTGATCATAAATCCCTGCCCATTAATTCTATGCGTACTAGTTGGAATAAACTTGCACCTAAAAAGGTCAATCTTTTCGTTTGGCGTCTTCTCCGCAATGCTATTCCTACTAATTTGAACCTTTTCGGAAAGGGGATAGACATTACCACTGTTCGGTGTGTTCTTTGTAGCAACGGAACCGATGAAACTAGGCATATTTTCTGTGATTGTCCCTTCACGAGAGCTGTTAGAGCCAAAATTAGCCAGTGGGTTAATCACAATATACCTGCTGTCGAGCCGCTTGACTTACTTAATTGGTACAAAGGGTTACAGTTAACTAATCATCATCGTCAGGTTCTTGAGCTCATTTTGTTCAGTTGGTGGTGGCATACGTGGAAGGATAGAAATAATAATTATCATGGTGGTCAACGTGTTAGTGTTGAGACGACTGTTAATTCGATCATTTCGATCTCGTTTTTATGGACGTCTAGTCGAGATAGAAAACACCATCACGATTGGAGTATGTGGAAAGAGAACCCGTTAGCTAATGGTTGAGGTTGGTTATGCTGTGCAATGTTGCTTTTGCTGTGGCAGTCTGGTTTCGTCTGTGGCATATGGGCGTGGATACTGTCATCACCAAGTTCACTTTTGGAGATTGCTTGCATGGAGTTTGGTCATATGCTTATTTTATATTTCTTTTTGGTGTCTGTTAACATTTATGTTTCGTGTATGGTTGGGTGTATCGGTTCCTCGAGACATGTTTGGGATCACATCAAAAACACCGCGAAGTGAAAACCGGTGGCTCGGCCTTCGTTGGTTGGGAGTTTTTCTCGTGTCTTGGGTCACTGTCATAGACACGAGTTTTTTTTACTACTTTTGTGGTCCTCGCAGTTAATGCTTTCGGGAAGAGTCTAGAGTTTTAGATGATTTGTTTTGTTTATCTCTAGATTGGTATTGTAGTTGTATTCTTTGGGCGACTAGTACCTTGCTAGTTTGCCAATTATATTAACATACATCATTTCTGCCGTTCAAAAAAAAACTCACAAGAAAATGTGAAACATTATATGGTGACGCTCATAAGAAAATTATTTTTATACAATTAAAAAAACAGGAATGCTTCTTACTATTTCATTTCTCACCTTTGGACAATCACATAAAAACTAAATTATAATCAAAAGGTAATAACAACATTACCTTTTATTAATGATTAAACAAGTTCCCTAAAAGGCTTTCAAAATGGAAATCCAAGTTGTTATCTATTGATGGTTGTTCGGTGCTCATTTTTTCGGTTCTTGGATCGCTAGGTATTTATTTTATGTCTTTTTCTATGCCGGTTTCTATTAAAAATAGATTGGAATCGTTACGTGCCAAATTCTTGTGGGGTGCAACGGAGGATGAGTAGAAATTATATTGGGTTAAATGGGACCTTGCCATAGCTAGTAAAACTAAGGGTTTTGAGAGTCTTTATGCTCTTAATCCGGGTCGTCTTTATAAATGGCGTAGGCATTAAGTTAAATTCCCAAATGTCATGTGGGTTAAGGTTATTAATCAAATTTATCCGCCTGCGTCTTTTAATGATTGGTGGTGTTGGCCTGAAGATTGTTCTACTATTTGGAATCGAATCACCAAAGTAGCAATTCAAGTTGATTCAGATGAGTGTATTCCCATGTCTTCCATTTCTAAAGAAGTGGGAAACGTGTCGGATACTCTTTTTCGGTTTGACATTTGGGTCGGAGATCAACTGCTTTTTGCTCGTTTTAACAAGTTATTCCGCTTGGATAGCTGCCCTTATGTGGTTCATTCCTCTCGGTGGAATGGGACAAGATTTACAAGGGAGTGGCGCAGGGTGGTCTTGAGGCTTCTCAACTATCAGATTTGATTGCTTCGATCTCTTTGGTGTCCGTCTCTGAGGATCAAAATTCGTGGTGTTGGCGGTTAGGTGTGGCGTTTGATTTCTCGATTAAAGTAGGTGGACAATTCATTGATAATTGGTAGCTTCCGAATGTTAATATGCTATCTAGATGAAATAAATAAATAAATTCATTCTATATAATGTGAATATTCATGTGTGATGGCTTTTTATGAATCGTCTTCCGATGCATTTTAATCTTAGTAAAAAAGGTATTGATATTCCCTTATTCTTTGCCCGATTTGTAACGAGTGTGTGGAGTCCGTTTAGCATATTATGGTTGATTGCGCTTTTCATGCAAAGGTTTGGAATTCGCTTATTAAATGGATTGATTGATATTCATTCGTTCCATTACATGTCCCCGATTACTTTTTTCCAATAATTGGATTCCATGGCTTGGTCCTCAAGCAATTATTGGAAGCGATTGTGTTTACTACGTGGCGGGTCATTTGGAGATTTAGGAACAATCAAGTGTTCGGTTCGTCGAAGGATAGGGAGGAGCATATTTTTTATTATATTGTTTCTTTTTAGTATTTAAGGTATGCCAGTAGAAACAAAAATGTCTCTTATACTTGGGAAGAGTGGATTAGAAATTCATTCCTTAGGATAATGTTGTAATTGTTGTTTTTCGGGTTATCTTTTCTCAACCAACTAGATTATTGTCCCGCGTAATACGCGGGTGAATATATGTAACCACTTTTATATTTACTTTTCATAATAGTGTATATTGATATTATATACACTATATGTTAAAAACTGTAATAGTACAGATGAAACAAAAATGTATATCGGCCAATCTATATAAATTAAAGACATACGATATATCAAATGAGACTTGATCGTATCAACCAAAATGTTGTGGGCTTATTTCTTTTTATGGACATAGATTGTCAATAGGTATGGAGATGTGATGTTAATAGCCTTTAAAAAACAATTAACACTCTACCGAATGTTTTATTATATTTAGTGATTATAGATACCTTGATGTTTTCTGTTTTCATATATGTTTAATCACCTTGCTAACTTGTGTATATTTGTGTTGTATTATTCCCTCCATAATTGTTTCCACAGTTTATGTCTTTCATAACAAACTTATTTATATATGAACATACTAGATTATACCCGTGCGATGCACGGGTTGACATAATTTTCGAATAATAACTCAGCTGACAATCAAAATATACTAACATTTTTACATATTATGTACGTGATATTAGAGCATTTATGATAATTAAAAACTTGCATTTTACATATATCTTTTATTTTTATTCATATCAAATGTTTACTTGTGATTACAAAACTTTTATAATCTGTCTATTAGAAGATATTGATATTATGTTGTTGTGAAAGATGATCGAAAATCTTACATTT
>JAOEHQ010039058.1:0-12487 GCA_025447715.1 Asclepias incarnata | reverse complement strand
TATAATGTTCCATGAATTATTGTCTAGGAGCATTATGTGAGACCGGTGGGCGGTAATGTTCCTAGACGCGTTGTGATTATGCCATGATATGTGATTAAGTTGTATTCACTAATGAAGTTTTTCTTGTTGTTTCAATGGTTTGCATTTTTATATGCTTAAGTGGCTTATGCAGAGAATGATGTTGAAATGAGAAATTATATAATGATAATGAAAAGTAAATGAGGATATGTGGATTGTGAAAGATGAAGATAAACAGTTTATATTTGTTTTAACTATATGATAGTAGTTTATATATTCACTAAGCGTAAAGCTTATTCCGTTGTTGTTAACCCTTTTTTGTAGGTAAAGGAAGTCGAAAAGAAGTGTTTATGTTATTGCCTGCTTGGTAAGAATGGAGCTTGTACCAATTATGTGTTTTGTTTAGAGGTACAAGTATTTCTTTAGACGTTTGGTTTGGTACCGAGATCCACCCATTTTATGTTAAAGTATTTTGATTCAAATAATTGTAGTTGGAATCAAAGGACTTCTAAATATATATATATTCTATTGAAATTGAAGGTATGACGTGGATATCGTCATAATGTTTTAAAATAATAATAATAATAATAATAATAATAATAATAATAAATAAATAAATAAAAATATAGTCGGGTGTTACAATTAAGAAGGGTAAGGGTATATTTTGACTAATCATATAAAGTATGAGTATTAATATTGTCATTGATTAATTAAGAAGTCAAAGATAAAATCATTAATATAATCTAATGGCTATAAATCAAAGTTGTAACACATCTAAGGGTTCCTGTTTTTTTAAGAATGAATTTATCATGCTCTTATATATATTGGTAGATAATATATCCCTATATAGACGATGTATATATATCGATCAATTAATTAATTAATTAGGTAATTAGAATATGTTTTTTTTATAGAAACTCATTTCCATCAAAATATATGTCGAAATTATTATTAAGATAATTTAATAATATATTATAATATGATGATAATGATATGTACATATACATGGTATCTAAAAAATTATATTTGATATCTAAAATATAGATTAAAAGTACACATGTCGTTTAAATACTGCATCACGTTTCAATTAAAGAATGTTTCAATCCTGTTTTAATATATATTCAAGCTTTTGGTAACAAAAATAACTCTAAATCAACTATAATTAAAACCGACAGATTTGCAATTATTCTTACATTGTTGTGATTGGAATAGGGGGTATCAAGTGTTAATTATGATAGGGAAGTGACACTATCAAATATGGATATACTTTTTGGTCAATGCTATGATGGTGTTTCTATACGATGCACGTGTATGTATGTATGCTTGTATTATGGTTTTTTCCGAATAACATGACCCACACTTTTCTATTTCATTTTTATTAAGGTAGACATATTTTTAAGCTTATTTGGTTCGATTGATAATCTGAATAAATATAGTCTGTAAATATTATTATTATTTATATCTGTGTTGAGTAATAACAAATATTAAAAAATTAGTAACTTGATGAATAAACATATATACCTATGGCTTTTTAAATTTAGGGTGAGCTTGGTAATGTGTAGTATGGTTTTTACTATGGACATGGATTTGATAAAGTGGAAGAATGAGTAGGAGAATGAAATACAAACCCATCCCATTTGATGATAGGTTTGAGAAAACTCAATTTTTGGAGCTTTCATCTCCCATCTTTTATTCTCATTTTTACAAATCAAACATCGCCTATCACTTTTATACCCATCCATTTATTCCTAGCTAAATCCTCTAACCAAACACATCCATGTCAAAACTAGCTAGATCGACCACAAATAGAAGCTTTGGTGATTTAAAGAAATTATATGATTGAAGGTTTCACAATGATGTAAATGATACACCAAAAAAAAAAAAAATTTGACTAGAGAAAAATGGTCATAAAATTTCTCCGAAGAAGATGGCCAGAGAAAAAATTCACTGTAATAAATTTTTGTTTGAGAAAATTTGTGATATTTTAACAAACCACGTGAACATCATGTAATTTAACAATTAAAATAGAATGTTCTTATACATATAATAACTTAACATGCAATGTATATTGTATCACATATATATTAATTATATACATCTTTAAATATATAATGTCGTAGTTACATTTAACTACAAATAATATCACAAATATTTGTAACAAACGTTTGTTTCCTCTAGCTCTAGCTACCTTAAAAATAGGAACATTTGATTTGATTTTTTTTAATGGCAAAAGTTGGAATATTTATAATGATGTCGCATACGATAGACGACATAGGAGAGTACAAACGTCAAATAGGATCATTAGATTTTTTTATTTTTATTTTTTAACGACAAAAAATGGAATATTATTAATAATGTCGCATAAGATAGACGACATAAGAGAGTGCAAACGCCAAATAGGAACATTAGATTTATTTATTTTTTTGAATAGAAATAGGAACATTAGATTGTAAGATACTATTGTATTAGTCAATGATTTAGGTTCAAGTGGTGAGATATCCAAGTTTTACCCATGAAGCGTATATTCGAATCTTGTTAGGTGCAATTTCATACTCTATTAATCCCTACTTGTTAGGGGAACCTATCGTTGCTCAGCTCGTGGTAGTGGGATCCAGTTTAAGCAATCAACTATCCGCTGCCAAGTTAGGACCTCACCATTTGACGGTGAGAATGTTTGTTTCTATTCAAAAGTTACCTATAATATATATATATATATATATATATATATATAGGGAAAAGTGAAGGTGTGGTTGTCATGTACCTAAGCTAGGTATAGAACTCTCTCACATTCCAATTTTTTAATATTTGTTGTATAATAAATAAATGACCTGTGCCCTATGAATTTTATGGATTAAAAAACTAAGACGTGAGAGGATTCTATACATAAGCTAGGTACATGACAGCCTTATATTCTCTACACTCATATATATATAGGTTCTGGTTAAAATAAAACAAGTATTAAAGTAAAACAAATAAAACAATTCTATTTTCTTAATTGAAAATCATTGTGCATCATGAAAATCTTCGTGCATCATTGTGTATATTTGTGTTCTATGAATCTTCGTGCATCAGTTTTATCATGATCCAACGGTCAAGATCTTATCTTATTTGTTTTACTTTAATACTTATTTTACAATAATATATACTAGAATCTTAAACGTGTACAATGAAAAGTTGTTTTTTTACTTAATAATAATATTAAGTTAAAATTTGTTCGATTTGTAACTTTCTTTGGTTTAAATAAAGGATGCCAAACCTCATGAAATCTTGAATCTATGGCTATGCAACTATATATGTTTAATTAACCTTATTTTCGTTTTCAAGGGTTATTAAGGATTAGTTTTAAGTTTAAAGTATCGTGCGATGTTGTTTTTTTCTGCATTGTTTCATATTTGATATAAAAAAAACATCCAATCGGTAACCAAATGAGAGCATACAATCAAAAATATCCGTTTCTTAAATTTGTTGGACAATTACTCGATCGGCATGGATTATTTCTTTATTTTTGTAACAATTTGTGTCTTCTTTTTATTATCAACATGAAAATGTTATGATATTTTTGTAGTTTTAAAACTAAACTTACAGCCTTCATAATGCTAGGTTTACATATATATAGGGCTAGAAATGGCTTTAGATTTACGGTCCGTACTGTGATGGGTATGTACTTTGTATGACGCCATGAGAGGTCGGATGTAGTCCTATAAACTGAACACATTTATACCGTGGATGTGACAAGTTAAGGAACTTATGAAAAACATACTAGCGAGATGACAAATCAAAATGTGACCCCCTAGTCATGAATATGTTCTGGATAAAAAGCACATTGCGTGAACAAGAACGTGAAGAGGAAACAATGCTATTGTTTTCAGAAAGGATTTTATATGGACGTAGTTTGCAATGGTATGCCTGTGTTAGAAAATGATGATGTACGGATCACCTCCCATATGAAAAGGTCCATAAGGTTAGAGAACTACTTATACTTTGCATACAAGCATAGACGATATTAGAAATTTGTACTTTATGAGCTTCATATGTGAATCTTATCATGAGCTTCATATGCGATTTCACATATACGTTCAGGGTAAACTGGAAAATGTTGGAAGCACGTAGGCCAATTATCGTTCTTTCCTTTGTGTGTCGGTGGTTGCTATTCACGAAGGAGTATACTTTCTTATAATCGTTTTTTGTTATAAAACGCGTGTGTGCATGAATATCATATGTGACACATTTCTGTGTTGAAAAAACAAAGAAAACCATTGAGAAAGAGTATGATTTGTAGAAGAACCTATGATATGATGTACAAAGATGATGAAACACCAGAAGAATGAGTAGTAGTCACCACTCACAAGTTAGAAAAGGGCTCGGACTGTTTGTAGTTTTGTACCCAATACACTGTGGTCAACTTTAATACACAGCCCCAATCTTTTTTTTTCGACCGCCAACAAACAGAATTGTCCAGGTATTCCGTACGGAGCCCATTGGCGAAAGGTCACCGCTTAGCTGGTCAATCTAGTTGCACAGAGTTCTTATGCACCCAAAGTTACTCCAGATCCGGGAAAACTCAATAATCTGTCCCCTTGTAGGCACGTCAACAAATTATTAGTAAAATCCGTTTGCCTCAAATATCGAACCGTGGTTTTTAAGAGAGAGATTCTTCTATCATTAGCCTTTATGACAAATGAGTTAAGCCCAATTGACACAACAAAATATAATCCATATCCATACGAGTACATGACACTTACAATTTATAAGTTCGAACCTTCTCAAAAATGGGAACTTGTATGTATCTGTCAACCATTAAAAAAAATAGAATCCAATCACTTTCTTTATGACCTTTCACTCATCAAATTAACTATAGACACTGGAGTGTCTCAAAAGTAAAGCTTTTAAAGTTAGTGATTAAGTTCTCGAATCACATAACTTTAATGCACTATATGTAAGAGAATGCCCCATTTTCAAATTTTACTTTAGGCTCCACAAATGCTTAAGACGCCCCTAAGGCCGCTCCCATCGGATACGTTCTCACCCCATGTTCTGTTCATTCTGAAATCACCACTGGCACCACAGCGTCTCACGAGAATTCTAGAACGCCAATGGCACGGGCCGCATTCTAGCCTACGTTCTGGAATCCCGTTCTCCACATGCCGCACAAAATGTAGAGATGGTGGGGTCACGCACATTTTCCAATGGCTTTTGAGCCATTTATAATAGTGTTTCCTTTTTGTTTTTTTTCCCCATTTTGCCAAACATATTAATTTCATACCTACCACATTTCACTCTATTTAACACCAAAACCAACCTACATATTTTTACAAAAAACTCTATATCTCATACAACAAAACACATTTTTACAAAAAAAATATGAGTTCTTCATCTAACCCTGATCACGAGAATTTAGTGGAGGCGTATACGAGGGTCGCTCAGGCTTTCAACCCAGAAGTCATAAGCGCGTTTGTGGATGTTTTAGATGACGAACACGATGCCGTTGAAAGTTCAATGGTTCCGAGAGCACCAAGAAGGAACATAGAGATGTGATATTTGGCTTCAATTGTGTTAACCACCCCCTAGTTTTTGCCAAAAGTTGATAACATTTGGCATTGCCACATCGCAAGTTTTGATTGGGTGTGGTCATGCCAAAAATTGGTAAATCGACAACCACACCCTTCACTCTTAGTTGCTACCCTCAGGCTCGGCTAGAACCTCATAACCACAAACAATCACCAACTATGTACCCTCTTTTCACATTTTGCAAGACTTTCCACACCACCAACACGTCCCTTTCTTCTCTTCCTTTTCTGATTTCGAACAGTAATACAACAGGAAAAGAAGGGAGAAACACCCCAAAAATCTCATCAAATCATACACTCCAAGATCACACCCAACATTATCCCTCTTAGGAACGGATTTCCAGCAGGCAAAACAAGCGAGAAAAACACACAATTTCATCAAGAATCACACTTAAAAAGCATCTCAAAGACCCTTCATTATTTCCAACTCTTGAAAGTAAAAAATCTGTCTTTTGCTTCACATTTAAACACGGTTTTGAAGCTTCAACATAGACAAGAACTCAATAACTTTTGGTCTTTTCATATCTCAGATTTTGCTTGTGGGCTTAGGGCTTAATCTATTTTGAGTTGGGGCCTAATTAAGAAAAAAAATAAAAAATTCACTTGGACTTTTTGTTTGAGGGTGTGCCTTTCCCCCTGGTTACATGGTGGCTCCGTCACTAAGCAAATGTGTTAACCACTTGATTATATCTTGTTGGTTTATAAAAAAATGTACTTTCTATATCAAAACTTTGCAAGAATAATGATTATGGACCATAAGTGTGGAATACAATTAAATCTATATTCTATAGTTTGTTCAAACATCTTACAGGAAATCATATTGCTCTATAGGGTCCACACATCTTACAAGAACAACTGGCTGCATTGAAAAGTCAAGCACAATGAGCCTAAAAAAGTCAAGACAAATCTACAAGGATAATGACAACTCCAAGAAAGAAGCATATCCTAGTTTAATCAATGCTAAGATTAAGCTATGTTAATGTCCTATGAAGTAAAGTATATGACCTGAATCATTAGTATGACATTCAATAACATTTAACCGGTTCCCAAATCCTTGTTTCCTGTCACAAGTTTACTGTTAAGATTCAATCTTTTCTTTGATAAAGATTGTGCATTGTCTTCTAAAACCCCCAATTCTTTTCCAAATTCATGTAATCCGTCATAATACAAAAATTAAAGGTACATTTAAACATTATGTTTGCTTAAATGCCAGGACTTTTATTTTCTAACACCATTGTGTTTTTTAAACAACAGAATCACATAGAAACCTCAATTGACTGTCATTGTGTTTTTTAAACAACATTATAATTTATGTTTTACAATAATACATATACTTCAAATATATACACTTGAATTATATTAATCCCTCTCTTTATATCTACCTTTGATTTTATCACATGTAACAATCACATTTTCAGGCTTGTAATTTAAACTATCAATCATGTTTCTTCATATACACACTATGCCCAAATGGATCATACCATTAGGCAATGTCTCATAACCGAAGTATCCCCTACTCCCCCCTTCCCATACCAATCATTATTTTAGAAAAATCTTAACGAACATATATACATACACCTTAAAAACTAAATAAACTTGTATTTCATTATAAGTAACAACATCAATAACCACCGATGGAATAACCAATATGCTTTTAGTAGTATGTATGTTAGGTGCTTCCAAAGGTAAACGAAGAATTATATGTGTGTTTAAAATAACCGGAGGACCGGAAACACCTAACTTACATGTTACTTGAAACATATTACTTATTCTCATAAACTAACACCAACATAAACCAAAAATCCAAGAAACATGATATACCTCAACTCAACCAAAAGAAAGATTAAAATATCAATGTCATTTATATCCAATCCCGTCGTAAGCAGTATTGGAAGACGAGATGTAGACAATTTTACCGCCCTATATGCCGGTTCCAGACAAAAGAAAGATTAAAACTTTACCAAATATATGACTCAAGATTATGTATTTATAGCATCCCTAGCACATCTTGTAATGATTTCACATCCTCTATGATAAGGATTAGCAACTCCTTTACCATTACAATTGTAATATGAAGCACCAGGTGTACCACAAGGCACAAGATCTCTCTTTAATGTCTCATAGCTGATGTACTTTTTCTCCATCATCAACACTCTTCTACTACTTTCAGATTCCATCATTTCATCTTGTGTATACTCATCAATCTTGCCACCACAAACCCTCTTCACCATTGGACTAAAGTTGTCATTTTTAAGCAAATTTGGGCTTATAAGTGAAACCCCAGATGAAATTTGGTAATGGGTGTTCAAGAAAATGAAGAAAAATGGTAACAAGATAGATTTCATTTCTGGGCTTTGAGTAAATTTTTGCAATTGGGATGTATTTTTTGTTTTTGTTTTTGTTTTTTTCAAGTGGAAAAGCGTTGAGTTAAATGAGTGTATTGAAGGTCATAGTCTCTCACCTACCAAGGAGAGAAAAGCATCCATAGTGAGTGGGTCCATGTAACCACAAATATGTGTAATATTTATGTTGTGATGCATTGATTATTTAATGGATAAATAAAAAAAATATCTAGCATTATGGTATGTTTCTAACATGAAACTTTAACTTGGTTATGTACTGAAATTCAGTACCTGTAGCAATGAGTTAGCATTGATTACATCTTATTAATGACTTGGTAAGGCTTCAAAAGTTAGCGGCTTCTTTCGTTATGGGAGAAAATCTCTCTAAAAAGTGGGAGTGATTAGTAAAATACATAGGGATTTTTTTAAGTTATCCAATTTGACTAGTTAAATTAGGAGAATCTTGATCCTTGGATTAAAATTAAGAGTCAAGATTAAAAAAAAATAATTTTTTGAATTTTGACCCTTGATTTTAATCAAATGATCAAAATCTTTTCAACTTGACCTTTCAAACCAACTTAATAGGATCTCTATCCATCTTATCATAGTTTGTTGCTTGAAGCCTTATTTATTTATGTTTTTCATTTGAGACTTCGATACATTATTAAATGGTTATTTATTTTCATATTTTTTTTTCTTAAATATATCTCCTCATTATGTAATAAATAATCATATACTGTGCATAAATTATTATACCTTGAGGAGTGTATTTAGAAAAAAAAAGTTGAAAATAAAATCCCTTACATATTAAATGTAAAAAATCAATCTTTATTGAAAGAGTTTGAGAACAACAATGCATGTAATCAATATTGCTAGTAGTACACTAGTTTCCTCTTTAAACAAATTTTGTTGTCATGTTATTCATCTATATATTCATTTTGTCACGCTTAGTAATGTCATAGTAATCGTGTCAAAGTCCAAAAACTTGATGAATTTTGCCAATATTGTATTTTAGAAAACTTTTAACAACTTTATAGGATCCAAAATATTACTGGACTATTACTATTGACAGCCAGTAAACCAATCAAATATTTTCATAGTCGATGATACTTGATACATGATTGACCTATACAATAACGTTCGAGTCCATTACAATATATATATATATATGTGTGTGTATACCCTTTTACCCAGTGTGTGTGTGTGTATGTATTGGTTAAAGTAAAAGAACTATTAAAATAAAACAATTTTTTCTTTTTTAACTAAAAATAGTTGTGAATCATGTTTCGGTATCAATAAATCATGAAATTCATCATATTAATTGGTTTTATCTCTGATGCATTAGTTTTATATACTTATACCCAGTGAATTTTCGTGCATCAGTTTTATCATGATCCAATAATCAATAAATGATTAAGATTGAACCATGAACATAATTCAACTCAATAAAATAATTCTTCACAAATAACTAACATAATTAACTCGATAACACCAATCATTAAGATCGAACCATGAATATACCTTTCTAAAAAAAGATGTGAGAATGCACATTCATTCTTTAGGGCTAGAAGGTAGTGATTGAGTTGGGTATGATCATTTCTTTGACTTGAAGCATAGTGTTGGACTATTGGTAATGGTAAAACAAATGAGGGCACTTTTTATTCTTTAACAAGTGGGAGATAACGGTGGAATGATAATCATTTCGAGGTAAATGCTATAACTCAAAGAGTTTTGTTAGTGAAGGAAGTCGGTCAGTAATAAGTAATTGAGACTATAAAAACTTGTATTTTATTGTTAGAAAAATCAAATATAACTTTTTAAACATGTAATAACGAATTAATGACTGTATTAAGACACGTTACTAATATCCAATTGATGATGGTTCATATGTATTTTAGTAGATGTACTTTTGTCAAAAAAGACATAAAATATTTTTTATTGAGAAAATATTAAAAGTCATTTCAAGTAAACATCATAACTGTATCAGTCCAGCGTGCAATTTTTAATGATATTTCACAATGTTTTCATATTGTTGGAATAATAATTACAAAAATAAAAAAATATCTTACGATAAAAAATTGTGAAAATACGTTGATCTTAGAAATAGAAATCTAACAAGAACATGTAACTTTCTTAAGCCATTTGCTTAAATGTGTAAGACTCAAATGATAAGAAAAGATTTGAATTACATTAGCAAAATATAAATGGGGAATTGCTTGGAGCAAGGATTCGATCACGGACCTTCTCCTCCACATGTAGGGACGCCTACCACTGCTCCAAAAGCCCATTTGTGTTGCTCCTTTCATCCCATATTTTGAATTTTCAAAGTTTTTATTTTTCAACTTTGATCTGAAATATATATTTTTTTTATAGTATATAATACTTGATGAAAATTATATCAATGAAAACACATTTAAAACTCAATCAATTCTAATAACTTTCATCAAGTACTATATAACAAAAACAAAAATATATAAGGTCAAAATTATAAAAGAAAAACTTTGAAAATCAAAACAGGACACTTCTAATGGGAAGAATGGAGTATTTATTTGCTTATTTGAAACATATACCATCCTATTACTTCATTTATGTTTAAATATTAATAAAAGACTCTAGTTTTTCAGGTCCGGTCCGACCGATTGGACCGTGAACAGCCCCTATGACCGGTTTGATGTCTGTCCGGTTCTGAAAACATTGGTTGTATATGACAAAAATGTATTGTCAATTTATCACTACCAAAAAATTAATGCGAACAACTTTTTTTTGTTTTGAAGGGACCGTAATTCTCTTTGATCCCTTCAAACATCCGTCCCTGAGTGGCAATTAGATCAAAAATTTGAATGGCTCTAAAAAAAGATGGAACTAGTAAGAAACCAGAATATTCGTAGTCCTTTCCAAAGAGCTCACCTTTCTATGTATGCTTTCAACCATAAGCTAAATTCTCAAAGAATCTTTTTAGTACTTATTTAACTGGAAATGTAATTAAAAATGATTAAGTGACGACATTATCGTCGCTAAATAATTTCGTATTTTCATTTCAATATATTTTTCCAGAAGGTGGGTCTAACTTGTCATCGTAGCTAAATGTTGTCGCAACGTACATTAGGCAGCTAAGGCGATGAGGACATAACGACGACGACATGAAAGGGATGACATTGTCGTCTCCAACTAAAAGAGGTTTTATTAAATTTACAATTAAAATTCCCAACAAAATTATATATATATATATATATATATATATAATAGTTAATTATTTCATAAGAGCTATTCAAAATTATTAATAAAATAATAATTATCGAAAAAGTCTCACTAATTTACATTTTTTTTTTGTCTTTCATCACTAAATTACACTTTTTAGCCTTTTATAAAAGACAAAATCTTACTAAATAATTAATTTAAATATAATTATTACAGTTTCTAGCCTTCAATTTGAATTTTTTTTCCCCCACCGTTTAATTAATTAAAATTTTTTCAACATATTATTAATAACTCTTTTTCTTTTTTTTCATAAAATATTAAAACTATATGTCAACTTATATTTTCAATGAGTAGAAATCGTAAATATCATAATGTACAAACTATTTTAAAATATTTAATATAGTTAATTTAATATATCGTATATATATACGAGACTAAAATCTAATAAGTTTAATCAGTGAGTTAAATAAATAATGATAAACAATGTTTGAAAACCTTTAAATATATAATACTGTAACATTTAGTCATTTAACATGTAATAGGACTTATCCAATCCATATGAAGTTCATAACGAAATACGTATTAATTTTTATAATGTTTTTAAAATGTAATTTTTGTGTCTGTCCGTGTATATACATGGGCCAAAACCAGGGGCGAATCTACCGTAGTATTAAGCAGGTCCTAGGACCTACCTTAGTTTAGGAAAAAAACCTGAGGCGTTAGGATAATTTTTCGAGGACCTAGGTTAAAATTTGGTCAGGACCTACCTTATTTTATTGTGAACAAAATATTTAATTTGGACTTAAATTAAACTCATTAAGTATTTGTGGTAGCCCATCAACCACTTAAAAATTAAAATTTATCTATGTAAGGGGGAGAGGAGTGGCAGCGGGCTTCAATGGCTGGCTCATTAACCAGTGTTCGCACACCGCCGCCATCCACACTGGTTGGTCACGGGCCTGATGGGGGCGGGCTTAAAGCTGGTTACGGGTTGGATGTTTTGAACGTTAAAATCCGACCGTTAGGACCTTAAAAAAAAATAAAAAATCCAGCTTTAAATACTATCATTTTAACCAAACCATTCAAACAAATACATCTTTTTTACTTAAAAAAAAAACGGGAATGGATCCATGGAGAGGAAAACAACAACCACAAGACGTAGCTAGTGGTTCACGAGGTCGAGGTCGAGGTCGGGGCCGAGTCGTATACGGACAAGAACAAGAACAACAACAATATCAACACCAATATCAACAACAATATCAACAACAATATCAACAATACTATGTTCCCGAACCACCAATTCGAAGGCAATCTTATTCTCAACCGATACATCATCCTCCCGCAATGGATCCTCGACAATAC
>JAOEHQ010039046.1:0-23372 GCA_025447715.1 Asclepias incarnata | reverse complement strand
CTTATCCTCCACTGAAGACTTGCTAGAATAGCTTGCATGGAGAGCTGTTTTGACTGGAAGTAGTACTTTCCTATTATTATAAGGGTAAGGAAGGCGGGTGAACATCGCTATCTAAGCGCAGACGTTACTAAGCGTGGTCTAGGTGTTCGAAGCATGATTCATCAACAGGTAAAGGGTGTAGTTCATCGGAAACCATTCCTCTCTAAAGGAAAGCGAAGCTAACCGCTTTTAGGCTGCTTTCGAAACATTCTTCATCGACAGGGATGAAATGTCATTACAACTTGGGCAAAGCCGATTGCTTTCTTCCGGAGAATCTATGGCAACGTGAGAAGCTAAGTTTCTTATTTGATCACAAAAAATAGGTAGCTCAAAGCGCCAACCCTTCCTCTTAGACACTACTACTGATCAGCATGACTTTCTTTCTTGAGTAAGGTAAGGGGTACGGAAACGTCCTCTTATCACAGCTTGAACGGGATTCATTGTTGGGAAGAAGACGAAGTCGATTCAATCCAACTCCAACCGACCGGCTGGAGAGATATTTAGTCATGAAAGAAATAAGAAAGAGATTATTCCCTAAGAGCTTGTCCAGTACCTTTTGTTTAGAGTCTTTCTACTTTCTCTCAGCTATAACCAAGTTGCTATTTCGGGGTTAAGGAAATGAATTGTAAGTCGCGTAATCCCCCTTCCTCCCTTGCAGTAAAAACTCTCCTCTAATAGCAGAAAGCTTCCATGCCCTATTCTCTATTTTGGAAAAGGACCTCTTACGGCAGTTGACAGTGGAAACTTTCCAGCTAGCGATTGATCCAGTTACCGGTAAAGGACAGTTGACAGAAGAAAGAAGAGAGATGAGCTACTATCACTCAAGAACTAGAAGAAGGAAAGAAAAAAGCTCTTGTCGCAATTATTGAATCAAAGAACCTAATCCTGTATGAAGCTTCATGTAGAGAGAGATCGAAGCCAGTCTAGTTCACTTCATGAGTCAAGTAGCGGCTCCTGGCCGGTCTTTATACATTTTGGAACATCTTCTTGCTCTTTTTCTAATATGGAAATATTCATCTAGCTTGCATAGAGAATTACGCTTTCACCCGGTCAGTGAGTTGGTCTTCCCTATGAGTTAGGAGTAGCCGGGTTAGAATAATTGTTATGGAAGATCCATTCCTAGAACAGCTGTCACTATACTATTTATTATTAGTTCAGTGCGCATGATCCGCTTTCGACGTAAAGTGTGAACGGCAGGGCTTATACGCCAAGGTAGGGCCTCAACGTCCATAGGGAATTTTCTCATGGTTGCAACCCGACATTCCCTTCATACGAGACATCCTTCAATGAAGCGAGCGACTTACTATCAGGCGAGCAACAACTACATTTTCTCATTTTGATAATAGATTGAAAACCGAAAGACAATCCTAGGTCCGAAAAGAGTCATATTATCTTCATTTTTATTAAATAACTTATAACAACTACGATAAAAAAATCGAACCATCATTAAAAAAGATTTATTTTCACCGCATTTTTTTGACATTATACCATATTTCTTGGTATATCCATTACCTCTCCCTTTTTAATTCTCCAACTTAAACCAAACATTTTCAAAGTATATTTCAAACCCAAATTCATTAAGTTTAAAACCCAACATCCTTAGGTTTTGTTTGTTTTTACTTCAAAGGTACCTGTAGGCACGTGGACATAAGCTCGGCATTCAGAGGGATGGGGTATGGGATAGACAATCTATGCATAAGTCTATCGATGATTCGATGTACTGTAAACTATCATTTATGTTCTCACATGCCCTTCCATAACACAAATGACAAATCTATCAAACATTTATTTGTGCATCTCCAGCTTAATTTGCGATTCTCTAGCCATTTTTTGCGAATCTTCAGCCTGATTTGTGAATCCCGGCCCTGATTTGCGATTTTGTCAGATTTTGCGAATCTCAAGTCTGATTTGCTATTTTGATGGGTATTTTATAAAAACTCAAAAATAATTTTTTAAAAATATTTTCGTATATCTTTAAGTATCTAGGCTATTTTTTGTACTATTTATTAAGAAAGAAAAAAAATATTGAAAAATGCTTTTATTGTCTAAAAAAAACGTTAAAAAACACTCTACATACCTCCTTCACACGTCTACCAGCCGCCCCCTTCTCTCATCCCGCTCATCTCTTCCACGCCACCGGCCCCCGGCCACCCTTCGCCAATCATCTCCTTCGTCGGAAATCCCAGGTATGTCTTCGATCTGTTTTTATCTTTTTTTGCATTCTTCGCTGACCACACCTTCTCCTGTGACCTTAGTCACGTCACAATAACACACCGTCATAAAAGTCAAAGACGCCGTTGCTTTTTTAAACAAAACTCTCAAAAGTCTTTCCCTAAAACTTTGCTTTTTTATATTCTCATTCTCCCTCTATACAAATTTATGTAAGGTAATAATAATAATAATAATAATAATAATAATTATCTTCCAAGTTATTCGATACTTTTTTCTTTTAATTATATATTATATTATATATATACATATATTAATATATTAAATTAAATAATTACATCTGAATAGATCACATTATTATATATTCCGTGTAAGTTATTGATCTTCATCTCGATTTTTTTCAGTAATTTTACGTTAATTGTTATAAATAATATATCTGTTAATTTAGTTGATTGAACATTAATTAGTTATCTATTAATTAATTAAGGATATAATTAAGTGTTTAAGGCTATAACATTCCTTAATTACATGAGCTTAATATATGGAATATATTTTGATCCATTTGTCTGTGTTTAATAGCTTCTGTAGAATGTAATATAATTCATGCGGAATTTATTTGTATATTGTGGGTTTGATGCTTTTGATTTTATAACATATTTTTTTTGGCCTCTTACGAGCGTGGGTGATCCCACTTGCTTTGCGAGACTAATCCCAAGGCGACTCGCTTTTCGAGCCTGGGGTCATAGTGGTTGAATCTCTGTGGCCACCAGGTAGAACTTGTGACCTCTACATTGAGAGAAAAAAGTCCTTGCCAATGGACCACCACCCTAGTGGTTATTTTTATAACATATTTGTAAGGTAGTGTATTATCTTTTATGTTACTAGCGTTATATCCTGGTATTGAGGCAGTTTACATCGGTTTGTAAATGTTTATGGCGGTTATTGGTTGTTTCCGGAGATGGAAATGGTGGAAAGAGAGGGTGTTGGTAAAGGCGGTACAATGTGATTGGTGTTGTTGACTCTGAAAATGGGGAGAGTATAGATATAGTTTAGAGAGATTTAACCATGTGGCTGGTAGTATGGCATCCTGATGTACTCCTCACCACCAATGACCAATCTTAGATTTGAACCACCCAGGGTAAACATTTTGGGGCTGGCAAACGAAAGGGTTCGGAAATAATCACGGGGATACACCGGTTAGTCCGTGTACATCTGAGTCAAAGACTCCCCTCCTTTCCCTGGTAACTTGAAATTTGAATTGGGAAAACCTTATCCGTGTACCCATTTATAGATTAAAGCGATTTGTATGGAACACGGTGGCTTGGAAAACAAAAACTAGTTAATACAAATGTAGTATAATAGAAATTTTTGGTATCTTAAAAGTAGAGAAAATGGATAAAGAATCTGAAAATAATAAAATCATTGTTGCATACTAGTTGTGTTTGTGTACCTGCGAACTGCGATATGCGGCAGGAACAAAAGGGATTATCTTTAGTTGAGGGGGTAGAATTATTCTCAAAACCAGTAATCCACTTTAATATTCTTTAATCTTAATACTAACCTTTTTTAGTGTTTGGCCCACAATGTGTATACATTAAGAAGTAAAGATAAGTGTAAGCATTTATATTCTAGGTCTTAATGTGCTCCATATAGGAAGAGTGATCTAGAATAGTAGTCTCAATTAATGGAGACATTGAGAACCGTTGTTACAACACATGGTGATTATGTTATGATCATTTTCTCTTTCATGTAAGTATTCGGCATATAAGGACTAGTTTACTAGGACCATTGTTAGTTGTTACAACACATGGTGATTATGTTATGATCATTTTCCGGGTAAATGGGGAGGGAGCCCTGTTCAGGGCTGCTTCAGGCTACCAGTGGAAAGTCGAGCCTTTGGCTCTGATTTACACTGCCTAACCACCTCACTGTATTCTTTAGGTCGTTTCCTAGACTTTTTTCTTAGCCATTCCAAGATGTATTTTTAGTGAGGTTTGAACCAAGGTCTATTCTGGACCTTTAGGACTCCTTACAACTAGGCCACCCTTGGAGATGGGTGTTATGATCATTTTTCTTTCATGTAAAGTTGCGGTTAAAAAGGCTTAATTTACTAGGACCATTTTTACACTGTATGGTGATTATGTTATGATTATTTTTTTTCTTTCATGTAGAGTATTAGGTTTGAACAGGATTAATTTACTAGGCTATCTATACCAGGTTTGCAGGGGCTTAAATTGACTTTCCCAGTGGAGGTTCAGAAAACTACAAAGATGCAATATCGTATTGTCTAACAAGAATGCCCGGCAAATCTTTAGCTGCCCGTGAAACCACGTACTATACCTTGCATTTCAGGCTCTTTCATGTACTCTATCTGTATAATCAAGAATTCTTTAGATTTTGTATGAGATTTTTTAGCCTTTCTATTTGATCTTTCATTGCTTTTCCTTTTCCTTTTTAGGTAATCATGGAATAGACATACTCTTTATACGTTCTATAAATATTTTTGTCTGTCCTTTTGAGTTCCCCTTGGTTTCCAAAGGTTGCAATATCTCGTCAAGTGTATGAACAGAGATATCTGTTGTTTGCAAATTTACGTAACGAATATTTTGTTTGCAATTGCAGTTATTCTAGAGGTTCGGATCAGATGTGCCGACATGAAGCTCGTCTTCGTTTGTCTCCAGAAGAGCAAAATGCAGCTGAAGAAAGCCTTTCAGTATATTGCAAGCCTGTAGAACTATACAACATTCTTCAAAGGCGTGCTGTTAGAAATGTGAACTTCTTGTTTTGTCTATCCTTTCCATTCCACTTCATGTTCATTTACCTACTCTCTTTTTTTTTAATGTTATACAATAGGATTAATTGTTATATATTCCCCTACATATTTGATGGTTATAATATTTAACTTACATGCATGTATCTGCATGTATTTGTAGGGGTTTGCTTCAATATAAAATATTGTGTTAGCTTATATACAGATCCTACGTTTCCCAGTCACATGAACTATATCATATGACCATTTATTGATGAAAGTTGATTCGCAAAAACTTATCATACCATTGAACTTGGGAGATATCATGAAAGGATGCCTGGCCTAAGATATAATCCTTTTCTGTTTTCATTATACTGCTGCTATGATTTTTTTCTTACCTGCGGATGGTTTCTTGCAGCCATATTTTCTTCAAAGATGTTTGCACTACAAATTACAAGCGAAGCAGAAAAGAAGGCAAGTATTCCAGCATAGAACTTATGACTGTCTTATGATGACTAATTTTTTTGACTGCAATCGTGGTTTCTACATTAATCGTCGGGGCATCCCATTAACTCTGTACTGAACTTAAATAGACAACCCTACACCATTAGTCCAGCTATGAATACGCTTAACTTAATACTTCTAATAATTCTTATTGTACTAGCTTAAACAGTTGTGACGTTCGATTTTATATAATGTATCAAAATAATCATCTAAAAAATGTTTATAATCTAGAGATTTCATGTCAAGGAGACAAAAAACTAGTTATATACGGTGCATTATGGTCTTGGGACCAAAAATCATAATAAAACCATTTGTCAATATAATAATCTCTCTTAACAACCCTCTCTTCAGCTGGAAAAAGTGTATCGATTATTGCCTAATTTCCAAGAAATATTTAAATTGCAATCTAGAACACTTGAGTACTATATAGACTTGGTGTAGCATAAAAGGGATCAACAATAGTTCTCTCTCTCTCTCTCTCTCTCTCTCTCTATCTCTCTCTGTTTTTTCTTTTCTTTTTCTATTTGTGTGTATACACAATTATTTAAGCATATAATCGTGTTGTTTTATCTCAATATGCGAGTTCTGACCCTGAAAATGACACTTTTTTCTTATGGGACTCATATATACTCATGATGAGTTTATGACGTATACAGTCTTAAAAGATATATGTCTTGCATCTGTTTATTGTAGGATACAATTATCATTATCCATATCGAGTACTACTAATGATGGACTGCAGACTCAGAGCTTGTTTCCTTTGTACATGTTATTGGCAAGACCAGTCTCCTCTACAACTGTGGAGGTGTTTATAAATGTTACTTTTGGGCGAACTCTTGTTTTATTTACTTTTCATGTTATAATCTCTTAGTTTGCTAGCCTTTTCTGATACCTAATGGTCTAATTTTTTTTTTTCTTACGATAATTAGGCACAGTCTACAGCTGTTTATCGCTTCAGTCGTGCACATAAGTTAACTGTCATTGGTGGGGTTGAGACATCAAGTGCAGCTCGAGCAAACTTTATTCTCCCGGAGATGAAAAAACTATCAACAGAGGTCAAATCTGGCTCTGTTGATGTGTTGTTGGTGAGCTGTGGTATGACATTGTTTCCATAATTGGTTGCATTTGGAAAGTTAATTGTGTTAAGTTTGTTATGAAAGTACATTTTGATCTGATGTTGCAGCTGATGCCACAAATTCTCAAGAGATCGATCTCACCGAGGACCATCTGTTTTTTGCCTCATGTAAGATTTATACATTATGCACAAATGGAGACATGAATCGAATTTGAAGTTTATGTATAGATAGTGGGTATATTCTGATCTTTTATACCTTTTTGACAGTGAATCGTGTGAATTACTGCTTGTTTGGGAAGATTCCAATGGATATGCTTTATTCTTCATGGGAGAAATCTCCAACATTAAGTTTAGGAGGGAGAGCCGAGATGGAGTCAACAGTTATAATGCAGTCCTGCTATATGAAGGTATGCTTTCTTTGGATGTGCAAAAACTAGAGGTTAAGTAAAACTGGTTAAGAGAAGTTAAAGCGAAACTTTCTTATATTAGTAAATTGCATATTTTCCCCTGTTCATAGATTTAACAACTTCTCAATCAAGTGTTGTTGTAAGGCTAATTATGTGAAGGTTAAGGCATGTTTTACCTTACTCTTTTAAAAGCTATGTGTAATTCGACCTTCCAATATAAGGTATAGTTGTCTAATTGGTGACAAAGGTAACCAACTTTGGCCTGATTTGTGCAAAACACTTTATTGGCACCCTCAAAAAGGCTAAACCTTCCATACTTTATTAAAAAAACCTCAGATACAAAAAGTGATGTGGCAGTGTGCCGGCATGTTGACCTTTTTCTGACATGGCACCTGGAACTGGTTAACTTGGAAGATTACCCTAAATGAAAACTTTTTGGAAGTTTGAACCTTTTTGTCGGTGCGATATAGAGTAAAACACAAAATAGGATTTAGCCGAAAGTTGATTACCGCTTTATGCAATTTTCCTTTAACTATAAGTGTTTCTTTACCTTTTCGTTGTTCATCTTTTTGCTTTTCTATCTTCTACATTCCCATTTTTTATTCTTACCATGGTCATTCATTTTGCAGTTGAGTTGTTTGGATGGGGGAAAATGTTTATCATTTCACTTCCCATATAATTCTGAAGTTGTGGTATGTTTGCTCTTATTTCTTTGCATAATGGCCTCCTGACATAAATGGTTCTAGTTTATTTAGCGATCATGTTCGTTCTCCTCAATTCATTATATGCTTGCCAAAGAGCATCTTGCAGCAAGTACCAGTTATTATTTCAGCTGAAGAAGTTGGTTCAAAAAATATGTCTTCTTATGATATGTACTCATACAATGATAATCCCGGATCTGGTATTATGAGGTAGTTAATACTTTCATGATAAATTTATGCCTTCTAACTTCCAAGTGGAACCTTCTTTTCACTTTTGAGTTTTTGTGTCTCACCATTGGGCATGTCTTCACGTACTAATGTATATAATAGAGGTGGGAACTTTGACCTATTTATTTTCAACTGCGTTGATTCGGGGTATGTTTTATCTCAAATGTGTCAAATACGTATAATCGAAAAAGTTAAAAAATGAAGATATGAACATGTCGAAGGACACCCAGAAATGGTATTGTTAATGCATAAAATCTAATAAATCTTTCTATATGGTTGAATTTTCAGCAAAATAAATCTTTTTTTTTTTTGTAATCATATTAAGCGACTAATTGTTTATAAAATTTTTTTTTTCTAGGAAGAAGTGTTTCGGGTAACCATACCCAACCCATTTAGACCCTTTTCTATCTCTATCTCTAAAGATAGAGGATACAGAGCATCTTTATAGCATATTCCTATAAAAGAATTAGATCTCCAACCATTACACTAAAAACTTACTCTATTTACTTTATGCCTTACTACTTCACCTTTTGAATTAACATTAACATATAGATTATAATCAAAAAGTAGTTTTAGATGATAAATAGTGATCCTCTAAAAAAATTTCTAAATGTAAAGGACCCATTGGAGTGAGTTTTTGGTCCTCTACCTCTATATTTAGAGAGGAAGGATCCTTTTAGATGATCCATTGGAAATGGCCTAAAATTATTAACCGTTTTGGCCATTACCCAACCCGCTTGCCCGGCCCACCCTTTTATTATCTCTCTCTATATATTCCTAATGGCAGTTACTCCTATCTTGAATAGTTTTGCTAGAATACTTTATATCTGACATCTATCCGCCTACCCACATAGTTTCATCTTAAACAATGCATCCGAGTCATTTGACTAGGATACTCGTTAAATTATGCAAAAGTCTCTTGTGTGTTCCCTGAGACATATCCCAGAAATTACAAAAGGGAAATGGATGGAAATGTTAAAAAGGAACATTCACAGTTACATAATTATATGCTGGGCTGCTTTTACTTTCAGGTTGAGGTCTGGAAATGTCATTTTTAACTACAAGTATTACAATAATAGGTTGCATAGAACTGAAGGTATTTGGATTTATTTGCCCCACTGTTCCCCATTATGATAGATGCATATTTGCATGCTAATGCGTCTTTGATTTCACTGATTTTGTGAAACCTATGACAAATCTGCAGTTACTGAAGATTTTTCGTGTCCATTCTGTTTGGTGAGATGTGCAAGTTACAAGGTAGAAATGATTCTGATTCTGACTTAATTGTATGTCATGTGTTCAACTTCACTTATGTTGTTTGCATATATTATAAATTTTTCTTATGTACATCTGTTGTCTTTTAGGGCCTGAGATTTCACTTGACTTCATCTCATGATCTCTTCCGCTATGAGTTTTGGGTTTGTAAATTTCATTAATATGTTCCGGTTCTTGGGTTTGACTTCATCACATGATCTCTTCCGCTATGTTTGACTGGAATAACAACCGTCATAATATTATTGAGATTTTATGCAGGTTACTGAAGAGTATCAAGTTGTGATTGTATCTATGCGAACTGATATATGCAGCTCCGAGGTTAGTTTACACCTTCCTGGCTGACCTAGTCTGTGATTCGTACAGAAAGTACATTCTAGGAGATGAACAAACATATTCATATTTTTTAGGACCTCACTTGCATTTTTATTCCCTTAATTTGTGTTATTGTGATTGTTTCAATAACACTTCTCTTCTGGAAAATGCTTGCTTTTCAGATAATTCCTGACAATGTTGATCCCAAACAACAAATATTTTTCTATTGGTAAGCTTTAAGTTCATTTTGTTTGTTTTAATCTTCCTGCACTTGTATAAGTATCTAATCCTACTGCAAGCTGGCTGACATGTTTTTACAGCTATAAGTCTGCAAGACGCAGGAAGCCAAAGGGCCCAACTCAAAATGCAAATCATGTGCATCCACTTAGCTGGATTCAGCTCATAGACAACACAGATTGTATGACTTTCTTTTGTCTGATTTCTAAGCTTCTTTACTGCTAGATACTTCTTAATCGTCTTGGTTTAGTTGTTAAGGCTAAGAAATATTTAGAGGTAGCAAATGGGCAGGTCAGGAGGAGTAATGGGTCAAAACAAGTAGTGTTTCATATGGGTGTTGGGCAGTGTCCAAAGTTTTATGTTATATACAATTAGTTTATGTGTTAAATATGATTACAAGAATTAATAACTTTATCCTATGATTCAAAAGATTAGGAAGAAGTTTCTGCATCAAAAATACACTTTGAACAACTTTCTACATTTTGAGTTCCGTCTTTTTAGCTATGATTTCGAATTTTCCTGTTGGGGGTCAAAAATAACCTGAATCAATTGGATTAAATTTGCCATCTCTATAAATATAATTGTTATATACAACTATCCTAATGGTTAATGGCAATAACTGTCAATAGCCAATGTGCTTCATGCCCAATAGTCAAATATTCTACATCACACAATTATGAATTATTCACACATTTGTCCCCAACAATGGGACTTGAACCCACAACAATTTGGTTGTTGGGCCATTCTTGGATACCACTAGGCCAAAGGCCCTTTGGTTTTATTGTAGAGACATAAGCTGACTGATGATTGTTTATTTGACCGTTCTATATATGGGTTGCTAAAAGAATAATATCTTATAAAAAGGGCCTTATAATTAAGTTGTGTTTTCTTGATTCTAGGTGTACCCGAGTCCATGGAACATGATACATATAGTCCAGATGCAAGTGCTACATGTCACTCGTTTGCTGAACCAGAGTCTGTCCAATCGGTGCCTGAAAGCAATGTTACATCTACTCCTATGCTTCAATTTGCAAAGACAAGAAAGTTATCTCTTGAACGATCTGATTCTAGAAAGTATACACTTATCTTTGGTTTCCAAAAATAAAAACTTTGGTGAGAAATCTTTGCATGGCTAATTATGTTTTTTTTTTCCTTTTTCCGATTACAGTCGAGCCATGCTGCAAAAACGACAGTTCTTTCACTCACATAGAGCTCAGGTTACCTGGATTCTACAAAAAACCTTCATTTAGTTATTTTTTTAATCAAATAAACTGATGTTTTTATGTTTGTTTTTTGGTTAAAAAGCCAATGGCATTGGAGCAAGTGCTTGCTGAACGGGACAGTGAAGATGAAGTTGATGATGATGTTGCTGATCTTGAAGACAGAAGGGTATGTTCTGACTTTGATTTCTAATATTTATTGAAGATCATATGCCCAGTTTGATGGAATTTGAACCTGAATTTCAAAGTGTTATTTTGTCTTTTTAGATGCTTGATGACTTTGTTGATGTTTCCAAAGACGAAAAACAAATGATGCATCTATGGAATTCGTTTGTGAGAAAGCAACGGTAATTTAATCTCCATTATGTGCCCCCCTCCTCTCTCCTAATTTTTTACATTGAGATTTATCGATATTATTATTGCCCTTTCAAAAAAAAAAAAAACCTTATGTGCCCCCCACCCCACCCATACAGACTCATGATGTTGCTTCAAATTTGTTTGTTTTCGATGGTGTCAGGGTGCTAGCAGATGGCCATATTTCTTGGGCATGCGAGGGATTTTCGAAATTACATGGACCAGACCTCGTTCAGGCCCCATCCCTGCTTTGGTACTCTTTTCTCTTCCATTAATTATATATTAGTTATTGACCCCAGTATTTATTTTGTTACGAGCTTCGAATTCAACAGTTAAGACAAACTTAACAGTTAGTCCAGGTACGGATGCTTATCCAATTTTGAAACCATGCAAAACTTTTGGTGTAATGGCAGGTGTTGGAGATTATTTATGATTAAAGTATGGAATCATGGCCTTCTAGACTCGCGAACATTGAATAACTGTAATGTTATATTGGAACAATACCAAAGCCAAAGGCAAAACACGGATCCTATTATAGTCGACAAGTAAAACAATTCAGACATATTGTAGGTTGTAGTGATAAGTGATCAATACTATTTTTCCCCCCTATAATATAATATATTCAGTAATATATGTATTACTTACCGTCTCCTCCGGTATTAGTTAACTGACTATGAATAAGATCTGATATTATATCAAATTATTTATGCCCTTGTTGTATTAGTTTTGTTTTGTTTGAGACTAAAATTAGCACTTCGAAGTGATTTTGATGTTCAAAGCTGAGTTTAAAGTAAATGCGATAAATGAATAAACTTTGAACCTCTAACCTCTCCTATGTTTCCTATTTGCTATGTTGCCATGTACGGGCCAGCTTGAGAGGGATTATCAGGGATTTCATTTACCATCTACGACACCTGCTTACGATATGGCATTATTGGCCACATCCTTGTTGGAGAGTTGAGTTCAACTCTTCCCCCAACCGGGATTGGGAACCCTGTCGGTAATTGAAAATCTGTGTATGACTAAAGTTTACTGGAGTAAACTTACCCAAAAAATCTTTCAAATGACTTGCTATCAAATAAAACATATTTATTTTTACTGGAGTTTTAATGCCTAATTTATTAATTATATCGTAGAGCTGCCATGTTTTAGGTGCTAATGGTTAAGTCCATCTAGCAACAATCTCATAACAATTTATAAACTCGGTTCTTTTCTTATTAAAGGCGTATTCCGTGCAAGTTTTTATCGGCAACAAACGAGCTCAAGCATTACACTGTTTAGACTATGTATTGTGTAAGTTGTTAGGTTCCGCAACAATGTTGATGGTTGTCCTTGAAAAGAGTCGGTCCATTTTGTTGGATCAATTTCACGTAGATGCGTCCAAGTTGCTTAATCAATGGTTTAAATTTCTCTATTATACTTTCATTTTTTGGGTTGTGCATCCATTTCAGTAGGCAGTTCTTGAACCTCGCAATGAAATTTACTACAAATGTGTCGCAAACAATAACAATGATACCAACCATCCAAGTTGTTCATTGCGTTAATTATTCCTTTGTGTCGGATGGAAAGAACAAAACTCTTTGTCCGTATGGCTTGCGATGCACATCCGAAACTGATCTAAAAACCAACTCCAACTTTCATTTGTCTCCTCGTTAACAAATGCAAAGTGATAGGCATATCTTTCCATGGAGTGGTACCGTCATCATATGGTCACATGGACCCATAGATGAAAGTTGTAAGTCACAGGTTCGAAACTTGCCAAATACAAGTGGAGAAACTATATTTTATGATCCATGTGTGAGGATGGTGAGTCACCGGGCATGAGTTCTATGCGGTGTGCGCTCTACCAAGACGGTATATGAGACCAGAGGGTTCCCACACCCATTTACCCTTTTTTTAGGCATATCTTTCCGTACATTTTTTTTTGTCATAACTACAGTAAGCAACTTACCTTTGCATGAGCCATTCAAATGAGTACCATCCACACATATAACCATGTTCGAATTCTCTAATAGCAGGTCTAAACACCCAAAAAAATATATTTGAACATTACTGTGGTGCGAACTTGCCGGATGATGGACGTAACTGTTGAACAATTGGGATTTAAGTAGTATGTATGATAGAAGATGCAAGTCGTATCTATATATGTAGTCTGGCCGGAATAGTTAAATAGAGCGTGGGTGTCAGCAAATCGAGCAGCAGAAACTTTTGGCTCGTTCGTCTATTCGTTATCCAGCTCAAGCTCTAATAGATTTTGAAAATTGTATTCGAGATCAAACTTACATATTTTATTATTGTTGGAGCTCAAATTTCGTTAATATTATCATTTTTTGAAGCAACTATTTTCCAAGCACAGGTTACTCTTTTACGAACCCGAACTCAATAAATTCGTCTAGTAGCTCAAACTCAAGTTCAAATAATATCATCTATTCATATATAACCTTATTTTAGAGCTCGCCACTTTAAATAAGCTCACTGGCTCGTTTTACTCGTTAAGCTTCTTCGACTCGAAATCATTAAACGAGGTTTCAAGTAAACATAATACTATTTTTTAAAGTCCGGCTCATGAAATTAATCGAAGAGTAATCGTTTTATCGAGCTATGCTAGAGCTCAAAAAAGATTAAAAATGATAATCCTAATATTAATTAAAAACAGTTGTCCTAAGATGCAATTAACCAATCACAACGCTTAATTACCTAGGACTTCCACCATGAGCATGGTTTTTTTAATAAGTGTTTCTCCGGTTAAGAATTACCACGTGATGACGAGCCATTTTTGGCTCATTGTAGCGGTCGAACTGAGCTTTATCCGTGGTCAGTCTTAGCCATCTCCCTGGTCACCCCCAAAATATGCATAGAACATGATTCAAACCTCTTGTGAAGAAACGTGACTCTTTACTACTAGACTTTGGTGGTGGTTTATTTATAAATGACTACAATTTATTAAATTTAGTTTAAGCTCAATTTACTTAAAATTGAACTTTCTTACCTAAAAAATATCTACAATTTAATAATTTAATTTATATAAATTAAAACAAGTTTGAATATCATTTGGACATACACAATTTTTATTTAACTCTTAAGATATCACATTTGATTGAAACCGGAGAGTTTAAATGTAAATGATTTATATGCATGTCTAAAATATCACAATGCATAAAAATTTATTTTAAATATTTTAGGGTTTCTATTTTAACGTAAGCATATGTATACAAGAGACTAAAATCTAGTAATTATGTTATATTGCTAATAGAACTTGAAAAATAGTGGAAAATTATTATATTTATATTATAATTATAATTATAACGAAAGAACTTTATGAGAGTAAATATTAAAAAGATGGGGGTGATGATGATCCAATTTGGATTGATAAGAACAGAGACTAAATAAGATATATAGTATTGACAAAAAGTGGTAAATTCAACGTAAATGTCTAAACAAATATTGTGGAAACCTGGAAACCGTGAATGTAGGGATGGTGTGTAACTTCCTCTACTGATTTTTAGTATTCAAAACTTTGACATGGAAAAAAAAAAAACGAAATAGAATATTAAATGGATGATTATATCATATCCAATATATGTAAGAATTAGTAATCGACAAGATAATATTACATATACATTACATACACGCAATTGATCAACTTAATTCAACATACGTATATTGGTGTATCAAAGCTAATACAAAGAGTCAAAATATATGTATAATCCATATTTATGGCCAAGCATCATGCATATGTATTGCCTTAATCAATAAGTCAAGTTGTATATGTTTTGTTTTTTTTCTTAACGATTGCTTTATTAATATATTACGGTTGAAAAGAATTCAACTTATCATAGTAAAATCGTTACATTAAAAGAAACAGATTTTTAATTCACTTTACCCATGACATATGTATATGTTATCTATGGCTCTATGCTTAATTAAAATTTGTTGTGCATGTATCAACTCACTTTCTTTTTTGTCTAACAGTCTGCACGAGCCTCATACATAGAATAAAAATATTAGAAACATTTGTATTTTTGTCAATATCAAAACTTTAGGAAATATCTCTAATGCTAAATATCTCTATCTCTATCTCTATCTGGTGTCTCTTTCTCTATATATTTCTCTATCATAAAGTGGTCATGTAGCATTCCTCTTTTCATGTCACGTGAGCTTTATCCTACGTGTCATTTGTATATAGATTGTCTCTTGGAGCTTGACACCTCATCTGCATACTTCTACTTTCAATTTTCAAATAAACCGAGGGAGGCAGGGATATAACCCACTACCTCAGACTTTAAAGGAAGATATCACGGCCGATTGATTCAAGCTGAGTTTTGTTTATTTCTTGCCATTAACCGTAGATTTTTATTGATAGATTGATACATAAAACTATTTTACTTCCGTCCAACCACTTCTCTCAATTTATTTGGATAACTAGATTTTATCATTTAAAAATTGAGCCATAATATTTAACTAAAGTAACTAGATGAAGAGTAAACTATTTCATTTTGATTATGGTCAAAAATTTTATTTTGTTTTCTTTTATCAACTAATTGTTAACGTCATAAGTTTTTTGGGAATCTAGACATTAATTAATTGTTTATTATTTGTAACTAAATTATTAAATTATTTAATAATATGAAAATATTATAAAATGTCAATCCTAAATCATAAATAAAATTTGAAATTTGAAATTCATTAAGTTTTCTATGAAATTAAATACGATTATTGAGATATATGTGAAATTTAATAAAAACCAGTCATTTTTTTTTACTATCATTGTTGTTATATGATAATTCATGCCAAATACTTTTGCTTCCTTTTGAAATTAAGATTCATTGTTTTTATAAGATATTGTTTAGTTAGCTTCTTTTAATTTAAACATCTGCTTCTTATTTTATTGAGTCATGTTTATGTGGTTTTTATGAACTTTTAAAGGTGGAAATAAGTAAAAAGAAAGAATGAGATACATATGTCAATTGTTGAATTGATTAGACATTTTAGGTTTACATTTTTAGGCCTTTTTTTTTAACAGCCAAAAGATTTAGACCATTTCTCGATTTGTACACGTCATGTTTGCGCAGGGGCCATGCTAATCTTCTCTGTATCGTTTCAATTGCGCATGCCTATGTATTTATTATATTCACTAATATCTATTTATAGTTTGTTTAAATCTATCACATGTCAGCTTTCATTTTAGTTATATTTAACTAACATATGTTTATATCATCAATCCGTGCAATACACGAGAATAACCTAGTTAAATACAATCTAACTACATTTTGTGATCAATCTTATCTTGGTTAAACTCTAGTTATGGTTAATATATGATTCAACTAATGATTAACTTATGTATATACATAATGTTTTAGAATCATGTTTTTGTATTGTTTCCATGACAATGAACAACATCCATTGGCTCTTCGATTTATCCAAAAAATGTTGAATCGGATACATAGATAAAGGATATGTCAGGACACCAAATATGTGTTAAGTACAAAAAGATAACCTCAATAATGAGACAAATCAGAAAACAAGGTGTTATTTTCTGCTTAATGACTCATATCTTTTGTTGTATTCATAGAAAGTTATGGATATATTTAGGATTTCATGACCAGTAAGTTATTTAATAATAAGTAACCAAAATGACCTACCTAATCTTACATTTACTCTAATATAGAGTGGGAAGAAATCAGACGCTTAAAATGGAATTGGAACGTAATACATACAAACTTACTCAACATTAATTTTATAGAAAAACAAAGTAACTAAAAAAACTGTTAGAACTTTAAGGCCGCTCACAATGGTTAAATTATAACCAAATTATAGCCTCGTTATCATAACACCAATATTACCACTCAAATTATAGCCAAATTATGAAATCAAATTATCATAACACCAATGTTACTACCCAAATTATACCCAAATTATGAAATGAAAGTATGATGATAACGTGCAAATTATGGCCTTGTGGGGTCACTTTTCTTTTCTTTTCTTTTTCTGTGTAGTAAAGAAACAAAAACAAATAATTAAATATATGTTTAAAAATAATTGGGTAATATGTGGTGATGATGTGGAAATAAAAAATTGAGAATTTGATAATTTGGTGGTATGGTTGGTAGGGGTGTAAATTATGGGTAAATTATAGGAAAAAGGGATGATGTGGCGCTGATATGGCAATGATAATTTGATAATTTGAAAGTATGGATGGGAGAGGCCTTAGCAATCACATAACATCAAACCACACTGAAAACTGAACCCCATAATATTACAAAATATCCCACATATATAATAATTTACTATACCTACCATATCCATTAAAAAAACCACACAGCTTGTCCCCAATGTGGCTCCATTCACGTCGTCCTCAACGACACTGGGCTCGTAACAGACGATACCAGATTCCTGATGTCGTCCAGCATGACGCCGCACAATGATGGCGACCATTACAATTGCTCTTATGTAATTTATATGTACATAGATGAAAAATGAGCCTGTGATCACTAGTTTTTAGTATAGATGTCTCATATGATACAAGTAAATCTTCAATCATGTAAAGACTTGTTTGGAAGATCAGATGTTATCCATTTTTATATATCTCATACGTATTTATCTTTATTTCTCTTACGATCAAGCAAATATACGACGGATTCTTTTTCGATCTCTTCTTTTTTAAAATAAGTGATAATCATATACAAACAAATACCAAATAAATGATGTTTGTAGCATAAACAATCATATATTCAAGTCACGTACGTACAACTTGACGGTAAACAATAAATTGTACGATCGAGTATTACAAAATTGTATTAGGGGTGGGAAAGAACATGCATTCAATGGGGAAAACGTATTGGTTAAATAGACGACAAAAGGTTTACTCAACACCATAGCGGGATTCCCGGCTTCTCCCTTAAACCTTTCCATTTTTGAATTTTTTTTCTTTCTGTTTTACATATATATTATATATTCTTTACCAAATCTGGATACTTCTATAAACTACTTATTTATGATTTCGTATGCTTTTAATTATTTTATAATCATGTACTTTTTCTTAAACCGGCCAATTAAACCCACGTACAATTTGAATAGACTATATACATATTTTAAGCTAGACAATCTTTTATTTCATCAAGCTAGTATCGATATGACAAGGATATTAATTAATACTCGTTAGTCATTCCATCCCAAAATAATCATATAATTTGATAATAACACACTTTTTTTAAGAAAAGTAACCGTCAACCAATAATTTGTTACCTTTATCTTAGAACAAGCAAAAATAAAAATGTAGATACATATTATGGAACGAAAAGAGTTACTATAAAATTGGAGTTGGGGGTTGTATCGGAAACTACTACTTTTATGCTAGACAACTTCCAACAATAAACTCTTTATTTCCTTCATAAGTTGTATCACAACATCGCAAAACAACACATTTTCACTTCTTTCATCACTTTATTTTACACACACATACACATGCATATATATACTCACACATATTCACCAAATGGACCCACCTCTCGTCATTACTCTCTTCAACGCTTCATGCCTTCATCTAACAAACCCAACGTACTGACGAGCCCAAATGAAGAGGGTGTGCCAATAAAGTCACCAAACTGAAGAACTCTGATGAGCAAGTAATGAACTCCATTGGCACCGGTCTTAAAGAAACGGTCTTTCCCCTTAAGCCTTTATATTCTTGACAAGTTCTATCTTGGTCGTGACAATTCATTTTTGTAATGGATAGTTACTTTTAACAACACATAGGCTTGCTGCAAGGACAAATTTTAATAAAATTAGCATAATAGCCGCAATGAGACGAGATAATTTTTTTTTATTGATGCGTCTGATCATTTTATGGTTATTGTCACAGGTGGTTTAATAATGAAAAATGTTACGCAATCAGTTATATATGTACTCTTTTGAAAGGAAAATATTATTTCAAAAAATTATAAAATATTCGTGAGTAAACTCTATAAAAATAAATTAAGTTATAAATAATTGATATTATTTTATGTGTATTTTAACTATATAAAAAAATTCAATTACTTTTACTAAAACATGTTTATTTTGTGATTGTTATGATTACAAATTTAAAGTATATTTTTTAACCAAAATTTTAATTTGTACTAAATAAACATCGACTTATATAATAATTTAATCAGAATGAACCCTTTTACGCACAAAAACATTGACCTATAATGATGCTAAAAAAAAAAAACTTTTTAAATACTCTATTATAGTGTTCGTAAATAAATGTTGGACTTTTCAATAGTTAGAGATAAATAAACACTTCTAATATTTAAATTGTAAAGAATTTAAGAAAAAAAAGTATAAACTCTTTGTAAGACCATTCTTAAAGGTGGACGAAAGAAGAAGATGTAACGAGAAGGTGAAGTGGATGAAGAGTTAAGAGGTGTAGGTAAAATGGGTAGGTGATGAGATGAAGGTGAATGTGTTCACCGATGGAGTAGTGAGTCTTTTTCTTTAAAAAAAAGTTTATTTTGTTTTGTTTTATTTTGATTGGGTATATTGTGTGGTATTGTCGGGTATAGTGGGGTATTAAATTTGAAGGTGAAGGATTAAGGAAAAAAGAGAAGGTGAAAGTGATGCTAACGTGACAAGAAAAAGTATAGGTGAGGGAGTGAAGACCGAAGACTTAAGAATGGTCTTAGGGTGGGTGAAGGGGGAAGGTGAAAGGAGAAGGTGAAATGAGTGGAGAGTTAAGGAGCACAGGTAAATTGGTTAGATGATGGGGGAAGGTGAATGTGTTAACTAATGGTGTAGTGGGTCATTTTCTATTTTTTTTTTTTAAATTTTATTTTGTTTTATTTTGATTGGATATATTGTGGGCATTGTGGGATATAGTGATGCATTAAATTTGAAGGTGAAAGGTTAAGGGGGGGAAAAGGCGGTGAAGGTGGTGAGAATGTGATGCCTGACGTAGCAGAAAAAAGTGTAGGTTGAGAAAGTGAAAAGTTAAGGATGGTCTAAGAGTTTATATATATTTCACAAATTCAAAGCATAACATTAAATAGATATTAAGGTTTCTGAATGTAATTATCTATGCACATTTGTATATGTTATGTATCGATCTAGTTGGGTGTATTGATGTAAAGAACTCGTTTTTTTGTCTCGTTAATGGGTCACCCTGTAAAAAGTACCTGGACATTTTCCATTTGTTGGTCATTCAAAAAAAAGTACTAATACTAATTATATTAGTTAATATGCAAATCATTAACTGTCTATGTGATAGCACAATGACCAAAGGCTATCACTATCGTGGCCCGAATCTCACAACTGGCCACTATTCCAGCCGAATGGAAGCCCAGACCCACCAAGATGCACCAATTTCAAGAAAAACCCCACAATGGCCTAGCAAATGATTGAACCTCCACCTATGGAAGTCCTGGTTTCGTGTTTGTTGGCCGTTCAATAAAATGAAATAAAGTAAATGTGTATGTGATAAAATTGATAATGACATGCTTATAAGGCCATTTGTAATAGGGCGTCTAAAATGACGTCTTGAGGTATTCTAGTTTTAGAACCTAGTACAAATAAGGTATTATTGGCATGGCGTCGTGAGGTTTGTTCTAGTTTTGGACGAGCTAGAAGAAGATAGAGAGATGGGTGTGAGCCTTTTTGTTTTTGTGTTTTTGTGAGGTATATATATGTGTGTGTGTGATGTATTTATATGTGTGGGGTATAATATAATTAAATATTTGAGGGTGAGGTTTTAGAATAAGGCTTAATATGAGAAGGTGTTCTGTGAGAGAAAAACACTGATGTGACAAAAAAAAAGGGGAAAAAGTTGTTCATTGCTACAAAGGCCTAAGAAACATATCTTGAAATTGATTGCCAAAAACCCCTAATGTAATGAGGTTTTTTTTTTTTTGTTTTTTCATGGATATCGAATATTTTTTTACGAAGATTCCTAAAAAGTTTCAAATCTAACACATTTTTGTAAGAAACATGACGCGCACTGGGTATATATAGTAGTGTCAAAAGCCCCTATGATACATAGACTATAGTAATTCAAAAGTCAAATGTTAGGAACTAATAAAAAGATAGATTAACATATTAGGTAACCAAAAATGATTTTTAAGAAAACTTATAGATAAATTAACCCAAATTAATTGCATTGGAATTTAGTTGTTTTTTTTAACGGTCAACTAACAGAATCATCTAGGTATTTCGTACGGGGTGACATTGAAGAAAGGTTACCAGTTAGCTGGTCAATTCACCCGCACCAAGCTCTCAAGTGTCCCAAGTTACTCCAAATTCGGGGAAAACCGACAACAAAATTATTGGTAAAACACGTTTGTCTTAAAGATCGAATACTGGTCTTCAAAAAGCAGGATCTCGTATCATTGACCTCCATGTTAGTCGAGGTAAGCACAAATGCCCAATTACCGGAATTTAGTTAGTTTTTTTTTTTGAAAGGTATAAATTACTCGCGAATGTCAGGAGATCTAGCATTCGTTGTCTTAACCGAATCCGTGGTAGATAGCCCTCTCACAGAATAAATCCCAATAAAAACCTCTCGATGAGAAACCTCTATCATCCAGATATCTGAAGGAGAAAACTCACTCAGGCCCACTATAAATGAAAAATAAATACTTGTGGTCACCCTTAAATATACCTTGAATAAAATTTAAACCTGAAACTTTTAGTAAAGACACGTGTCTTCTTACCACAAGACCATTTGGTGATGATTATGGTTCGTTTTCGCTATTCTATTAGGTGGGCCCATTCTTGCATGTAAGTTCATAAATATCTTATTTACATCTTTTATAATATCCCATCATATTTAACTCTCAATTTCGACACAACCACTGTATTGTAAGTGTGTGTTAGAGAGAGAAAAAGAGATGCTTAAAAAGATAGAAGAACAACAAGAGTGAGATATATATCAAATAATCCACAAACACGATCAGTATAACCAAGCTCGGCAACTACTTTATGTGGTTTATCACCGGCTATGTCACTTTCCGGAGACGGCCAAGATCAACAATGTGCTCATCAATGGTGTTGCTTTTGATCTTGATCATTTCACTGCTTCAAATATGGGTTTTGAATAGTGATTGTTTTTGTGTAAGAGCCATAAGAATATCATCATCATCATCATCATCATTATCATCAAGCAAAGATTTAGATCAGATAAAAAGATCAGAACTATACAAAAAGTTCTTCAATGGCAGATTTACTACTACTGCTACTACTACTGTTTCAAATGGAAAAGGCTTCCAAGAAAACAAAAGAAGAATACCCAGTTGCCCTGATGCTCTCCATAATTAAAAGAAAATGGTGTTATTAGGTCTTTTTCCATCATATATTCATATATATCATTATTTATTCATCTATATCCAAAATATCCACGTTTTTTCCACTATATTTATGATACTATTTGCTAATGTTAGGGGCAAAACCGTGGGTATTTTGGAATTATATATTTTGCGCAAAGTATTTAATTGGTATTTTGGTTGGTGGATATATCATATATATCTTCATTGAGTATTACCTGGTATGTATATGGTCCTTGAAATATGAGATGATATGATACACAAATATTCAATCTCAGTCGTGGGTAGATTCAAGGCTAATTGTACGGAAAGTATCTCAACTATCCACAAAAAGCTTTTGTGAGGTCCAAACAAAAAAAAGTGCTATTTTGGGGAAGAAACCCGGCTAAAAAAGCTTTAGTGGGTCCGCGACCTGATAGTGCTTATGTAACCGGTCATTTTTTTATTTTTTATATAAATTTGTATTATTTAATTAAAAAATCCCCAAATTAATTTCTAAGGTTTCATTCCATTCACATTTGAATCCCAAAAGCATAACAAGCGTAGCATAGATCAAGATCCATATTCTAATTCAATCTAAGAAACATAAATAGTTACACATCTACAAGATATATAAAGTTACAGATCAAGAATGGCATCTTCATTTCCTTCATCAGTAGTGGTGATGTTTGGTGGCAAGTGGAAGTGGTGTTGGTCGGAGATACGATGTTCTGAAGTAAATGGTGTTGGTGGTTCTGTTGCTCTTCCGCCGCCGCCTCTTGCTAGTCGGAGATTGGTAATGTCGTATGATCACTACCACGATGGTAGGGTT
>JAOEHQ010039035.1:0-12489 GCA_025447715.1 Asclepias incarnata | reverse complement strand
CGAGTTAGAAGTTAGATCATCGAGCGCAATGCAGTGACATCCAATTGGGCAGTATGCACGCAACACGAATCCACGCATCCCCCAGCAAAGCCGGGTGTGTAACTCATTCCCACGATGGTTCCCCCTGGGAGACTTAGGAACCATAATATTTGATTCATGTATTATGACTTGTCTTTCTTTTTTGATTTTGTTATAAAATTTCACCATATTTTCAAATTTCTTTTAAAACATGTAAGTCTTAGAATCGAGCACGAGAATACTGATTAGTCTTTAATGATCGACTTTCTCTAGAATTCCATCTGTTTAATTATTTTCAAACATAAAAAGTTAAACTCAACCTAGAATACCAACCAGAGTACGATTTGTCTTTAAGTTTCTTAGTTATTATATACATGTGAAAAATTCTAAACAGAATATTACCAGTACATTTGTCTTTAAGTTTCTTATTTATTATATACATGTGAAAAATTTTAAGCAGTATATTGATTTGTTGTATTGGTTGTTGCTTCATGGTGTTGTATGCAGAGCATATTATGCAGGTCCATGTCCTGCATACTTGTTGCTCCCTTTCTCATCAATAAGCATTCTGATTTTGTGATAGGGTTTAATCATTGGAATGCTAACGTAATTTTCATTTTGTATACATGTGTACTATAAATTTTTTTATTGTATTAATAGCCTAAGAAACTTTCAGAATTTGTTTACATATGCATATCGTACTTTTTTATTACCATCTGTTCAGATATGGTCATTAAACTTTCAAAATTTGTAAATATATTCATTAGAAAATTCAAATTTTGATGATGATATGATATGTGAACAAAATTTGAAAGTCCACGGCTATTTTTAAGCAAAATTTGAAAGTTTGTTAGACAACTAGTGCAAAAAAAAAGTTCATGTTACAGCTGTGTATAAAACGGAAAATATGTTGGCATTTTAGTGATTAAACCCTTTATGATAATATCTTACTTTTTCATATACTATTACTAATTAATTACTATTAGTATTAATATACCCCGTAATATATGTAATATATGTAATTATTTATATAAACCACTTGTTTTTACTTATTTCACGCTCAACAACAATAATGTTGCAAACACTATAGTGATATCATTTTCATCATTGTTGCTGATTTACAATTATTTCGATTAGTATTTGCTTTGCAATAATACTAATTTGTTCTTATTAAATCATTAGGTTTTTAAGTTGATCAATAATTTTTATGTTGTCTCGATCAATGCATATCATTATACCTTTTAAGTTCTAAGCAAAACTTCCTCATTAGACTTAATTATTATTTTATGGTAAATGATCCATATGGTTAACTGCACAAATATTAAGCGCAGTTAAGGTAAAAGGAAAAGGTAAATTCTATACATACTAAAAACAAGAAAGGGTAAAATATAAATTATATTAACTTTTTGCAAATACCTGCAAAAATGGTTATAAGATTACCCCTAGACTAATGGGTATGGGGCTACCCTTTGAATGGGGGACTTGCGGCATGTGGCGTCACGTAAGCATTTATGAAGCCTTTTAAAAAACTTGGAATGGGCTACCTGGCACGGTGGGGGGAGCTGCGTCATGTGACAACTTAGAAGTGTTAAGGTTGTGTAAAATGGATGAATATGAAGATAAAAAAGATGTCCGGTCAATGAACGAAATTAGTCGGGAAAGGGGTAAATCGCCTCCTGAAACGGTGTTCCAGAAGGATGTGCAGACGACTTCCTCTTCATCTCCCCTTAGGTAGCTCCATACCCAATTGCCTTACTTTATTAGTCATTTCATGTCAAGATAGTATATCACTATAAAATATCTGTTCTTTTTGTTACTACCAAACGTCCGGATATTTGCACTTTTTCGAGCATGCACATGTAAATATTTCAGTTTCTGAAAAAACAAATAACCAATTAAATAATTTTGTGCTGGACCTATGGGTGAAGCCAACCGAAAAAACAAATCAAAAAATGAATATTTTAAAAACCAGATTTTCCATCGAACCGGTCATCCCATCGCCTCCGGTCGGACCGGTTGAACCGACCGGTTGGTTTTTTTTTTTTTTGTTAAATTTTTAATAAAAATGCTATTAAACTTGTTATAATACACTCACAAATAATACCAAATAGTTATAATCCAAAAAAAATATTTGTTTTAATGTTAACAAACAACTAAAAATAATATTAAAGTCTACACATTATCATAAAAATTACAAAAAAAAAAACTAAAACCGACAGAACCGGAAAAACCGGACGGTTCGCAACAGTGGAAAAAACCATCAAAAAAACCGGGGTTAAAAAACGGGTCACCCGACCGCGCACCGGTCCGACCGGTAGAACTGGCCGGTCCGATCCTGTTTTTAAAACATTGCAAAAAAAAAGGGAAAGATAAAAGCAATAACGGATTGTGGGTATTTAAAAAGTGGATAAAAATATATATGGTTTAGTACTTCAAAATGTAAACAACTTATCTCGTTTTGTCATTGTGGGTATGCAACTTTAATCTTGTGCATTGTATGTAAGTAACTTGTTATTTTGATCGAATAATGTAAAAATGTATACGTGACAATCATATGAGCTGCCACGTGCGAGTTTTTTTATTGGTGCAAGTAAAAATGTTACATGATTTGATCAAAATAACAAGTTATTTACATACAATACACAAGATTAAAGTTACATACCCACAATAACAAAACGAGATAAGTTGCTTACATTTTAAAGTACTAAACCTAAATGTATATGGAAAACTAAAAATCTTAAAAGCATTTGAAAATGTAAAATTTAGACAAATATATCAATAACATATTGTGTGTATTTAAAAGCATAATTCTCTTAGCCTCTTCTGGGTGTTGCTATTTCCACCACTAGGTGGAAATAGACAAGCATTAACTGCTTGTACCGTATAATAAACAATGTAAACTGTACAAGCATTTAATGTTTGTCTATTTCCACCAAGGGGTGGAAATAGACAGCCTCTTCTGTTAACTTGTAACCATTGTAAGACCTGGACACTAAAGTAAGAGCAATCGTGCATGTCCTTTGATTTTGAGGAGCTCTTTGATTTTCTAAAAATTGTAATTATATAAAACATATATAATAAAAATCTACACTTTTTATTAAGAGATTCACAGATATTAAAAATAAGATTAAATGTAATATTTAAATGTAGAAGGCTATTTAAAAAAAACCCAAAATTAAGTATCCCACAAGCAAAAAATTAAATACATTTTAAATTTTTTTAAAAAAGTATTCAGAAACTAATTACGTTTAAGATTCTACGGAGTATATACTAATATATAGTTTCTTTGTTATATAGTGCCCATCTTTTGACCTTGCGCAAGGCCTTCAAAACTCATTTGCCGGCCCTGCTTGCAAGTGTTGTGGCTTTGTAGGTTTGAAAGAAAAATTTTGCTAGATATAATTGAGGTTCGAACATGTTCCCTTCTCGAACAACTTCCCATATTTTTTACCATCATAACTTTACTTTTATTTTTAGTCACTTTAATATTAGATTTATCAGATGAGAATTTTAAAAATAAAGTAGAATTCTTTTTTTTTTATTCGTCATTTGCTTATTCTATACTTTACTATTCATTATCGGCTCATTGCTTGTCCAATAACTGTTGAAAAATCAACAAAACTATCAAGTAAATTAATTCTTCTATGCCATATTTCTTATCATTACATTAACTAACTAATTCTTCTATTTGTTTATCTTCTAATTAAATATAACTTTAAACTTATATTGATGCTTAACAAATTTGCTCTAAATTCATTTGTAACTTTTACAGAAGATATTTATCTGTTTATCTTCTAATTAAGCATAACTTTAAACTTATATTGATGCTTAATAAATTTGCTCTAAATTTGTAACTTTTATAGAAGATATTTATCTATTTATCTTCTAATTAAACATAACTTTAAACTTATATTGATGTTTAACAAATTTGCTCTAAATTTATAACTTTTATAGAAGATATTTGTTGATGATTTGGATTGGATAAAGGGTATCCTAGTCATCACATGAGTCCACAAAATCCATTATTTGCCGAGCCAACCAATAGGAAAATAACTTAAGGATGGACTTTATACGTTGAACCAATGAGCTAGAAGATAAGGAATGGTTGTGGGACACCCAAACTCCATTATAAAGTGTGAAAAGGTGAACATGGTATGCTGCAAAAAGTGCAGTGGGTCATACCCTAAAAGGCTAAAACCAAAAATAAATCACTCCAAATTTAGCTGTCCCAAATTTGAACCAAAAATAAATCACTCCATTATTATTATTATTACCATTGTTGCGGTTCAAAAAAATCTTATTTTTAATTTTGTATCATCAGATGGTGTCTTCAGAGAAGAAGCTGGCGAATGTTATCGGTGGCAAGACGGCAAGGGCATGCGATAGTTGCATAAGAAAGCGTGCTCGGTGGTATTGTGATGCCGATGACGCTTTCTTATGTCAATTTTGTGACACATTGGTTCACTCGGGGAACCCTTTAGCTCGTGGTCACGAAAGGGTTTGCCTAAATATAGCTTCTCTAAAGATTTCTTCGTTAGAGATTCAAACACCAACATGGCACCAAGGTATCATTAAGAAATCTCGAACCCCTCGTGGCAAAAATACCAACAAACATGCATCTCATGGCACGCCAAAATCAAAAGAAAGTTGTATGAACTTCAATACACTTCACATAGTCCCAGAGAGCGAAAGTGATGCATTGAACACCCTAGATTCGGACGAACAACTTCCCTATGATCAGGTACCAGAATATGATCCTTTTTCAGGCGAGCTTTCTTTTTCAATGGAATTTCACGACATGGCAGCGGTTCCCAGTGAACATGCAGAGACCCACTACAACAAATTAACCAATTGTACGCATTTTTCCAACACATATTTAGACATATAATTAAAGTGCAGAATTAAGAATATATGTGAGGAATTGCGAGTCAAAAATTAATTTACGAAATTTTAATTAGTTATGAACAAGTAATTAGTGAATTATGTAGTAATCGTCGCCTATATAATTGCACACATTTTTTTACATCTGTAGTTATTTGCTCTTATATAAGCTAGTAAACAGTTTTTACTCACTTAGAAATGCAAAGCTAAATGTGCCCAACTTATATATTTGTTGTAGTGACCAGTCCATCAGAATCCGAAGACCCATATCACTTGAATAGTTTGAACGGGTTAATACTTCCGTCGGATTTGGAGCTAGCTGAGTTTGCCGCTGATGTTGAAAGCTTATTAGGAAAGAATCTTGATGAAGAGTCTTTTCATATGGAAGCACCAGGAATGTTGGATTGTAGATTGAACGATTCAGTGAAGGCGGAAAAAGAGGTGCAATGGGAAGGAGTGGAGAGTGAGATAGAGATGATGAGAGAGCCATTCCAATTGAGTTACGATTATGATTCACCGGTTGCTTGTGAGGACGATGAAGATGAGAAGGTGGATGGAATAGACATTCACATTGGGGTGGTGAAAAATGATGATGAAAATTGTGAAGTATTTTGTGATGAACATGTGAATATTCATAATACAAGCAAGAAAATTTTGAAAATGTTAAAGCTAGATTATGAAGGGGTTATCGCTTCTTGGGATGATGATAGATCTCCGTGGACTATAGGTGACAGGCCGGAGTTGGACCCCAATGATTGTTGTCTCGACTGCATGGTAGGTTGTCTAGTCGATCTTTTGAAAATCTATTAATACGTTTGAAATCGATACTCGTTTCATTACTTCTTGTTGATAAGTGATGAATGTAGATTAATGTTTAATTTGTACGGTTTTTGTTAAACAGGGTGAATGTGGAAAAATGCAACATTATCAGTGTGGAGATATGGGGAACCTGAGTAGGCTAAATGGAGGACGAGAAGCCAGGGTATCAAGATACCGTGAGAAAAGAAGAACAAGGTTGTTCTCAAAGAAAATAAGGTATGAAGTAAGAAAATTGAATGCAGAAAAGAGGCCGAGAATAAAAGGAAGATTTGTTAAGAGCAGTGACGGATCTAGAATTTAGCCTTAGTGAGCATCTTTGAAATAGATTCAATAATTTGTTGAGAACTTGAGTTTGATAAAACGAATGGGCTGAGCTGTCATATTCAAACGTAAACCAATAGTATCAAAGAGTCATCGTTCGTCACAAACACCTTCCAAGATTTCAAACCTTTTATATAATCCATAATTTTCATTAACAATATCATTTAATATATCTTTTCAATATATTATACAAACTTCTATTCATAAACTCATCATTCATTGTCATTGTTGAATGTGAATACTAGTAGAAATGTAGAATAGTTAGATTAAGAGCTATAATAATAAATTGCTAAAGAAGCTAACTAATTTACTAGCATGACCAAATCAAATTGCAAACTGAAATAACATGATAACCAATTTAAAAATAATTAAAAACACTTCCCCGTTTTCCAATACTTAACTCGATCGATCTTGTTGACCAGGTAATCATTAATTAAAACTCACAAAGTGGTAGTGAGCCTTTTTTAATTAAGCAAATGTATGGGCTTATTTTATTAAGTCATCATTTGGGTTAAATATATTTGGAGGGTTTCAACCTTTATGTTAAGGAGGGTCATAGAGAAAATCATATGGGCACAACATAAAATATTAGTTGTGTTGTCTAAGAATATTTTTTCCCCTACAAATTACTTTCCTAATTGATACAGAGCAAGGAACATACGGCCCACGAAATCCCACATTTTTGCAACTTCATGGTACCAGATTACTTTTCTGATGAGGCAATTTACCTTTGTCAATCAAACTTAGCTTCTTAATAACACACATTTTCCATAGACATTTTGTTATATCCTTCAACTACACTAAATTAGTAACACCCGGATTTTCCACAATTACAAATCACCGCCTTTTTTTTTTTTATCAATTGAGATAGCGGAGTCAGGTAAAATGTTCACTCTGAATTGAGAATTCTTAGAGCGAATGAGGTTCAGCATCCCTACTGCTTAAAAAAATGTTTTCGTGTAGCTAATTAATAAATGTTGGAACATCTTATGTAGATATATAATGTGTCTTAAAATGAATCAACAAAAATATGAGATGTTTGTCATCTCACAGTGAATCCCCAGAACTAATTCAGGAAAAGTGTGGGGAATGCCAACTACATCGGTTAAGGATAAATTTTAGAAAGATAAAGTCGTTAGTTTTGTTGTACGTACATGTTATAAAACAAATGGCCCTATAGACTAGCTAAATATACATCATATATATATATATATATATATATATTATTTTTTTTTTTGAACAGCAAAAATTTATTTATATATCGGCAAGACGTTGAATAATTACATCAAGAAGTTCGGGCTATTAAGCCAAGAATTCCATACAAAATCTCTTTTCCTACACTGACTCGATATCCAAAAGAACGAAATGACAACTATAGACTGAAAAACTTCACTGGAATTGCTAATACTCCACTTAAACGTAACATCATTCCTATATATGTTTCCAGAAAGACCACCACCAGACAAACATAATTACTTCCAAAATCCAATCCAATCAGCGATCCAATATACATCATATATTACATTAACAAATTCCTTTGTTATTCATTTGTGTTATTATTTGATCTATATGTTGATTGATCGATATTTATTTAATTGTTATATGAAACAGCATGATCACATAGACGGTCACGCGTGTGATGGCCATGTGATGGAGTCGAGGGATGGTAATTGCAGGTTGTAATTAAATGAATGGTGAAAATCTTAATAACGGAGTGATGTGGGGTGTGATGGCATTTTTTTATGACACATAATGGTGTAATAACATGATCGTGATACGTACGCCGTATACTCAAAATGATTACGACTTACATGATCAAGTTGCTACTTTTTTTGTTTTAACTTTTAGAATATATACCTATATATTTTTTTTCTATTTTCTAGCTTACGCAGCACAAGCTATCCCGCTTTTAATTAACTACGACTTTTTAAAAAATTATAAATATGCATTAATGAATAATACTAAAGATGAAATTTTAAACCTTTAAAAAAACTGAGAATATGGATTATTAACGATTATATAACATGATTGTTTCCTGTAGATACTCAAATGCTGTTAGGAAGAAGGGGAAAAAAAAGTCAAATGGTACGACTTTTTTTTATTTTTTGAAAGGCTTAAAGCGGCAAGATTAATGGAATGTCATATGTAATTATGTATGTGTATAAAAAAAGGGAAAAACAAATATGCTGCTAACAGCACCATGCTGCTAACAGTCTTCTCTCACAAACCAAACCCCCACATGATGAATAAGAAAAAAAAAAATTAAAGATACAACTAAGGCAGCATGCTGCTAGCAGCATGCTCGCCATCCCCATAAAAAAAAGTACTCTATAAATAGGGAAAAAACCATAAAATGAGCAACTTTCATGACAAAAACATAATACTCCGCAATTCTTTAATGAGCAACGTTCTCAAGATAACTAGACTCTATATGTAAACGGCTTTCTAAACAAAACCCAGCCTTACCCGAGAGTAAGCTCCAACTTAACCTTTTCACTTTCACCATCATTGCCATGTGCAACATGATCAACCTGGTCCAATAAACAAGCCTCTACAGTCTCAACAGACAAGGAGTCATGACTATGAGCTCGATTCGCTTCCATCTGATCACCACTACCGCAGGCGGAACTAGAACCCCCAACTGGCCTTTTGAACCTCTTACGCATCTGCTGGCGGTGGTGCTCACTTCTAGGATCCTTCGAGAGATGGCGTATATCACAACCCTCAAGAGGCATAACGGAATTTTGAGATGCAACATCATGATTGTTGTTGGTAGTAAGTTGCATGATTGTAGAGCCTTGGAGCACTGACTCAACCGCGGCTTGACATTGCTCCCAGTTACCGGACCATATCAACCCGAGCGAACCATATATTGGGTTAATAACCCTACCACAAGCCTCGTGCAATAATGATCTAAATATATCTGAAATAAAACATTAATAAAGCATAAAAAGACGGAAAAGGAACACAATTAGGGGGTCTCTAGCTGGGTTACTTATATACTGTAAAAATCTTCATAACTGTTATAAATAATCAGATAAGCAGTTTGGAACAAGTAAACTTTCAAATTCGTGAACCATATCAACCAAAACAAACCATATGTCGGATTAATGTCTATATAACGAGGAACATATGCAGTAACAATTTAAATGATCTTGAAATAAATCATTAACAAAGAAATAAAAATTTTTGAAATTTTCACAATTAGAAGGTGTTTGAAATTTATTTATAGAAAGTGCTTACTACGGGAGTATTTAAATTATGATTTTGCTAAAATAAAATAAAATATCCACACATCCATATATATTTTACAATTTATGTACTTGAAATAACAACACAAATTGTCAAAAAAATGTTTTTTTACGTATCAAAACACAATAAAGCAGACACTATCGATGATGAATTATGTAAAAGGAAGGTGATACCGGGACGAAGGTGAGGAGGGCCGGCATTGATGAGATTAAGGAGGCCGGCACGGCCATAAAACTTGGCAAGAAAGAGGGTCGCATTGGCTTGTGATTCAGGAGCTGTGATCCAAGCTAGACATGGCCGAAGAATGCAATCCTCGTCGCATCCTTTGCGTAGAACCCTACATCCATTGCAACTCATTGTTATGGGATACATAATGATTCAAAGATAGAGGTGGATATATGTATTTATATGCATGCACCATGACTACAAGACTGTGTTGTTGCAGGTTTTGTTTTTGGGAAATATGGCAGAAATGAGCAGAATACGTGGAAAAAGGATGATGTATGCCGTACAAAAAGAGTGGCAAAGTTTACAAAGTGGTCATCCCTTTCTCATGAATACCCCTAATATTTTCCTTTTGGACATTCTAAAAAATATGACTACATAGAATTAGTGTAGGACATATGTATCATGATGTTATGAAATTATAGGATTTTATAGAATGAAATATGATTTTTCTTAAATTATAATCAACATAATAAAAACAAACATTAATTTATAATCTCTTTCACATTATAATTTTTATGACATGAGAAAAAACAAATATTGAACTACTTTTATTTCTTGAGATATAGTAAATAGTAAATTATTAACTTCAACTCTTCAAGCAACCTGAAAGTGCTCTGTAAGTCTGTATTGCAATCATCAAATGGGCGGACACATAATCATTGTTAATTATTACCGGCATATTGGCCCAGAATTGGAAGACTGGTAATCGGTGTTTCCTTTAAGCTTGGCCCATATCATACTTTAGCCTTTTTTTTTATAAAGCTGATTTGGCCAACTTAATTTAAATATGTTATAAACTGACTGCTATATTATTGTCCCGCGTAATACGCGGGTAAACATATGTAATTAATTATATGTTAATTTTTTATAATAACATATGGAAAAATAATTTACAATTATGTGTTAAACATAATAATGTATATGCAGTTTAATGATATATGGTACCGCAAGGCATATTTTTAAATTATATATAAAGCCGCTAAGATTTAAAACAGACGTCACGTACTGTTTATCTTGATATTACCTAATCCTTGTATAGTTTTTTCAAACACATGTATTACAAATTATATTATCGAGACATACTCAACGAACATAGAAATCGATCACATAAATCAAAATAATGCAACCACATGTATGTGACATATGAGTGATCAAAAAGATATGAAACATATTGCATTAATAAAAAAGAAAAGTCATGCAATCTATAATTTTGAATTAAAATCAGTATACCTAATGCCATGAAGAATTTTTAAACTTTCGAAGAAAACTTTGTGAAAAAATCTTAACATGGCTAATGATCAAATCCTAAATTTGAAAACTAATAGCTCACCGTTTTCTATATTCAATACTTCTATTGTATGTTGATCAATGATACTTCTAAATTTTACGATGAACAAAAATGTATCAATTGTATTAAATCTTCATTTGCTAATTAATTTTCTTGAATTAATACTAACATACTAACAAAATTCAAAATCTAGGCTTTGTAAATAAAAAGATTAAAAGTGGGAGGATTAAAAGTGTTATTGACTAATTGCTAGATGATGACATCAATTTTTTGAACTGATGGTTAAAAATTATTGATTGAAACTTATCTAACGGTTAAAACTTATTCATTGGTGATTTAAGGGCACTCTTTTATTATATACTAGATTATTTTCCCTTACGCGGAATAAACATATTAAGTTTTTATTAAAACATAATTAGTAGTTATAGATAAAATATATTAAAATATAACGATATTATTAAACAAAAAATGTTTTGTATTGAAAATGGTTAGTAAGATATGTATATTATACTTTTGTGTAATGACGGTGTAAAGTTACTAATCATCAATAGATGAATTGATACTTGAAGGAACTTAGGACCTAGAGGTCTTGGATTCAAATTTTGGTATAAGCAAAATGCTCACATGACTGGAGACAGAGGATTTTCTGAATATATTCAGGTTTTCTCTGGAATTAGAGTTGAGCATATGAAGAGCCAATGTTGCTGAGCCCAAATTTGTCGTGCAGAAAAGAAAATGACATTGTAAAGTTAATATATTGCTACCTACTGAAAATGATGATATTATTATTTGAAAATGGTATTTATTGTATATGGTTCACATGATATGTTTGTTATGTCTTTGTATAATGACGATGTAAAATTAAATACAAGAAAATCATGTTTATTTAGTGTTGTTGATTCCCAAATTTGCACAACTTATAATCAAACAGAAAGTAAATGACAGAAGGTAAAACACACAAACCAGTTAACCAATTGTATGATGTACTAATATGTTAATACAATAAACGGTCATATAATGGTCAACTTAAAAAACTATTTGTGGAGTCTAGACTAACTAAAGACACAACTGTACGTTTTTACACATACAATTAGTAAGATGTAAAACAATAGAAAATACACTTAGTAATTTTCTTGTCAACCATCCATTTGTGGAGTACATTGACAATTAATGCTTCTGATTTGTCTTCTTGTTGTTTTGTCATTTCGGGTGAAAGAGAAACTTGTGAATTGACTTACACATTTTTGTATTATTCCCAAAAAGGATAGAACAGATCACATGATCTATTGTGTAACACCCCGCTAAAGCGGAAACACAGGATGCACAGCAAACATAGTACTTTGCACAAGTCATAGATCATAACACAGCCCATAACATAAAAATCAATAAAGATAATTACATTGTAAAAAGGCCATGCCCAGTACAAGAACTTTAAATACATAAGTCATACTCGAAACAGAGTATAATGAACAAGTTTGAAGACAAGAACTGTACAAAATTACGTCGCTGATAAGTACAAAAGTCTCTACATCCGAGCACGATGGATGGAGAAAGCAGAAGATGATCTGTCTGAATGGATCCACACTGAACGCACATAAAATCTGAACATAGATAGTACACTTATTGACCTGAACCTGAAAAGCATGAGAGTTCAAAATGTCAACTACAAAAGTAGTTGGTGA
>JAOEHQ010039024.1:0-12490 GCA_025447715.1 Asclepias incarnata | reverse complement strand
TTTATTGATTCTGTTAGGAATCAATGTAGTTTTTGAAAAGATGCTTCCGCAACTGTTTAACAGTGTGAGGTTTTAAAATGGAAAATTTTTGGAAATCCACATTTTAATAAAGCAGGGTGTTACATTTGTACCACAACTTTTGATTTATTTACCATAAAGTACTACTTTAATAACACATTGTACAAGACAGTAAAACACTTATGTGATAAATATATTAATAAGTATGGTACGAATATCACTTCCTTATATATAATATATATATGATTTGTATTATTGGACTATTTCAATTATGACATAACAAAATATATATAAACAAAAACATAAAATAGAAGTCAACTCTTTGTACGGGCTTCAAAGTTGGCCGACTGGGCCTTAAGAATTTTGGACTTCAAAATAAACGGGCTGTACTGCCTGTACATATACTTCAAGATAGTTACATAACTTACATTTACATTCAAATACTTTTAAAAGTAAATTTGTCATTTTGTAAACTAAAAAAAATAGTCACTATATATTTTCTAAATTTTACTAGTTAAACATAAATACTTAAAATGAAACGTAAGAAATATAATGTAACATGGTTAAAAAGATGAAAACTTCCAGAATCATGAACAAAGCCTCCTTGGCTAATGAGCCTGATGAGGATGCTTGTATTGTGGAGACATGGTCCCATTCGCTTATTCACAAATGCTATGGTATGTGCACACTTACGGCCCCATTCGATTCACATTATGTTTTAAGACAAGCCCTAACGCACCCTTTTTTGGAGTATTCATCCCAAAACGACGAGGTCTCAAAGTATTGTCATTACGCCTCCGGTGTGTTGGTCGGCGTATTGGGGCCGGTTTGGAGGTGACCGCAGCGAGCATAGGAGCGTGTTGGGTTTTTTTGCTTTTTAAAAAAGAAAATTTTTTTTTTTGCCCGCAGCTAGCTAGGAGTTTAAATATAATCAAAAAAATTTTTTAAAAATTTCGACCGTTATGAACAACTATAATTTGATTTTTTTACTCCCAGAAACTCTATAAATACACTATCAATTTAATCATTTTAACCAGAACAATCCTAAAACTTCTTATCTATATATACATTTCATAATTCCATTCAATAATTTTAAACTTCTTAACCATGAACAACACACATTTCAACCCATTTTATTCATTGAATCAGCATCCCAATCTTCAAACAACTCAATCGTCACCTCTAATCTTCCCGTTTTTGAAACAACCTACAATCCGTCTATCAATCACAAAATCCACTTACAAATTGTTATCAATCCCAATTTCCAAACCAAAAATACCAATACAACTAAGATGAACAACAACAACAACGGAACCAACAAACTTATCCCCAACAACAAAAATAGAACCAACAACCATTTCCACCACAACCTACACCATAATATTGTACTTGACCAACATGAACACGAACACGAACACCAACACCACCATCTTCTTCTCAACCACTCGAAGCTTCGTCTTCGAAAAAAACAAAAACAAGAAACAAAACCTTGAAAAACAAAAAGTAAAAAACTAGCCGACTTCTTTGAAGCGAGAGTGAATCACTTTCATTATCCAAATTTTGGATGGACATTCGGAGGACCTGTTTGTATCCACGAACTAAGACAAAGATACTTTTTGGTGTAAAATTATGGGTTTATTCATCGAGGAGTGGTCTCAAACAAGTCGGATAAAAGATTCGCTAAGTGGTAAATGGGAGCTCATCTGAAAGAAAGTGTTTAAATTCAATGGATAAGCAACGATGGTCGAGCATTTGGAACTAGCGACACCGACGTTCAAACTGCTGCCTTAGCCGAATACAAACTCGTGATTGGTAGTGACTCCCCGCATGTTAGGTTTTTTGATATTTTGTTATTATTATTCTGATTACTATCCTACAATTAATTAGATATGTTGTTCATATTATTTAATTTTTTTCATTTAAATAAATCCAACGAACGTATAAAATCAAAAAGAAGTATTGTATCGTTCAAAATGTATTATATCGTCCATGGTCGGTTATTTTTGTATCTCGGGCTGATCCGAAACACGGGTTTAAAGTCCTTGTATACATGATTTTGTACATCAAGCATTATAAGTTGCACCATAAGGATAGTTTCAACTTTTAACCATTTATTCATATTGTCAAGGTCAATGTTAATTGATTTGTTCCCGTGTATATCTTAGATGGATCTATCATATACCATTCTTATACAACAAACAAATATATTCTAGTTGTATGTACTTCAAAAAATAAGGTCGGTTTCAATTAATTTTCCATTATTTCACATAGTAATCAATGATATATAATTAACATAATTATTTAAAATTTATGAACATTATTTTAATACGGACAATGCTATACATTATTAAACATTTTATATAACCATTGTTTTTTTTAAAAAAATACCAGCACATCACGTGAATACCTTGCTGGTCTATAAAAGAATTAAACCTAGCTTGTACTATGATTTTATAAAATCAAATTGTCTTGTCTGGTCACCCATTTGGCAAGCTGTTGGAAGACTTCGATCAACTTAGGCAAGTTGGCCTGCCTACCACTTTAGAAAGTCATCAATAATAAAGATAGATAGATAGATAGATGGTTTGATGTGGACAAATTGATACTGGCATGCTAATAATTAACATTCAATCCAAGGACCCCTGGCTAAGTTTGTAGGGTTATATCGTTCATTATCTTGGTTAACCATTAAATAACTAATTTTAACCTTCATCCAAACCAGACAATTGCTTGCCTCCCTCCTATCTTGGCCTAGCTAGCTTCACACTTCACAGGCCGGCATCACGGCTCTACGTGGTTATTCCAACCACTATTTGGGTGCTATGAATGAAAAAATATGTTTTGAAAGGAAGAGTTATCCATCAAGAAGAAAGTTTTGATCGATGATATTATCGTCTCGATCTTCCCATAATTGAACCGCATATGTTTGCTCCTCTCTTTCTAGCACATTGCTAGCCGAAAGTCTTTTGTTTCATGACAAATTGTCTAAAAAAAAGCAAAAGGACAATTAATGAATAAGAGTAAGGTTAGTTTTGAAATAATAAATGTATCCATTAATTAATATTAATTTAAAACAGACAGTAAAGGATTTGGACAAGGGTGGTGATCCGTACATCACCAAACATGTTTTAAGGTGTTGTACTGTACAACATTGTGAAGCATGTTTGATGGTGTACGCCTAAAAACTGGAGGTGTACGGATCATTACCCTTTGGACAAGTACGACAGGGGCGATCGTGCAACCCCCCAATTTTGATGGACCCTCGAATTTTAGAAAGTTTATAGCTATACGACTATACCCTAAATATTATTATTATTATTTTATAGAAATCCATAAAAAAAATTTAATAAAACTTTCATAGATATAAAAAGTTTAATTAAATGTAATATTTTAAATGTAGAAGACTATTAAAAAAAGTCCAAAATTAAGTAAACCACAAGCACACAAATTTTTAAAAAATAATATTAAAAAACAATTCAGCTTTTGGATTTTCAAGAGTATATTAATTAATAGATAGTTTTTTCTTTATACGGGACCCATTTTTTGATCTTACACAAGGCCTCCAAAAATCATGTGTCGATCCTTGAAACAGGTCAATGGGTCACTAATTAATTTAAAACATATAAGGCAGTAAAACGGTGGTTTACAAAATTACAGTGGTGGTTTTACGGTGGTGACCCTTTATTTGTTTCAAATTGATTAGTGGCTCATTTTATTGTCGTAAAATTAACGTTAACTTTTATTTCGAAAAGGAACATTAATTAATTGCTCCTTTTAAGCAATTTGCCCTTCGTTTAATGAAATATACTCATTGTTGTTAAAAAAAATTAAAAATTATTAAACAATTTTTTATGTTTATAAAATTACTTAACTACGTTTTACTTATGTATATATTAAACACAAAACTAAACACACCTGGAAATAAATTGGATAACTATGTAATCAAAATACATAAATCTTTTCCATTTTATTTGAACAGATTCATTGTATTGATCTTGGTCTACAAATTTTTTGTGGTAATGTTGATTTCAAAGATGTTTTTTTTTTTCTTCAATATTTTGGCAAGGAATAAAGCTAGCAAAGCTAACAATTTGACTAATGTGTCGAGTGAAAAAGCGTAATACAACAATGTGGTGCGTGACAATATGGGTTATATTTCTAACTTTTGCCTGATTTTGACAGAATAGGTGTGTTTTAAAAGTAAGTTTTGGCTTAGGTCAGTCAAGATAATATTCTTTCTACATATAATTTACTGGTTAACTTTTTTACTATATATACTATGAAAATAGAAATATAAAGATTTGGGTTAAATAATTTTCATGAATGATTCTAGATTCTAGAATGTGGTTAATGATAAGCCGTTTGGGTCAAGTTTTCTCATAGCCTCGAAGGAGGTTAGTAGGGTGAAGTTTTCGTTACAATGGAATAAAATACTATTTGTATACTATTTACTAACTAAATTTTATAATATAAGTGGCATAAGGTCTTGGTTTCACACTACTTTGGGTGATTGATTCTATGGATCTTTTCCTCTTCAATGATATGTGAGTCAATGATTTTTTATAGTTAAAGCCACTTGTACCAACTGCAAATTACGAAGAAAAAAAAAAGTGGACACTCTCATGCATGGCATGGTTAAGTTAAAAAGAGAAAATAATGATATAGTTTTCACTGCATTTTGTACAACCAAAACTATATGTTCGCATACTTTGCATGCATCCTTTTCAACCTCAATTCACTTTGGTAAATCTTTTTATGCTCCTGAGATAATGATTTCACACACATACACACACACACACATATATATATATATATATATATACATCAATTAATTATCTTCGAAAGTTCATATATGTCGTAGCATTCTCACGGGATATTTCATATGTGGTGACATGTTTAGACGTGAATGGCGATTTGTGGTTAATAATGAAAGCTAGCTAAAGTTTTTCGATAGTGAAATGAAGATAGGAAGGTTCCAGGGACCAACATTTGATGTATCGTGTCTTGACTAAATCCATATATGTTACTAGCTATTTTGGCTTTTTGGTCCTTCTAGACTGCTTTGTTTTTCTCCATTAACGGTCAACCTCTCCCATCAGTTTTTACATTCCAAGTATAGTCCTTTCACTACATTATATGTGCTTGATTTTACTTTTATTTTTTTAATTTTGCATTTTGGGCCAGATTTGGTATGTTAACAACAACGTAACAATAATTGTACCCAATATATCCTGGCATAAGCCGGGTATGGGAGATTTGGCATGTTAAGTTTAATCAAAATGATTAAGGATTGGTTTCTCGGCATGAAAAAGGATCACACCATAATGGTTTCAAAAGGAAATAACAAAAATGTGGTTACATAGTTAGAGGGTATCGGTAATTTTCTTTTTTTAATGAGCTCATCAAGCTCTTTTTTCAAACAATTACTTGATTTAATTGACTCGTTAATATTTCTTTTGTTTCTTTCAGATGAGCTTTGTAACTAATATTGAAAATATTTACTCCCTTCGTCCCATTATAAGTGTCTTGTTTTGAATTTTTAAAGTTTTTCTTTTTTACTTTGACCTTAAATATTTTTGTTTGTGTTATATAATACTTGATGAAAGTTATATGAATTCATTGAGTTTTAAATGTGTTTTCATTGGTATAATATTCATCAAATATTATATAACAAAAAAAATATATTTAAAGTCAAATTTAAAAAACAAAGACTTTAAAAATTAAAAATAAAACACTTCTAATAAGACGGATGGAGTATATAAAATTATTGTTAGGATGATTTTTTTTTTCTTTTAGCACATTTAAACAGTTTGATGCTGTAGTAAATTTCTATCGAGTCATCAAAACCAAAAGGAAAATGCAAGAGAAAATGATCGATAAGCCATTAACGGTCAAACATGACAACATGCGTGTTAGAACAAATTTCTGTAACAAGTTTAGAATATTGGACCAAAAATGGAAAAAAAGATAACAAATTGGTGTAAACTGGATATGCAAAGATAATGAAAGGAAATATTTGCAAATTGACTTTACAAAAGGTCCAACCCTTTGGCTCCATAATTCAATTGTAAAACCTCAATGCAAAAGTCTTCCTCGACTCGTTTCCTATATAAACCCACCAACAAACATAATTATATATATATATCTTCATTGCCGTCATCTTTTTAATTTGTACTACTTGTATTCATTCATATATATAAAAACTCATTTTTTCATAACTTACAACCTTTCATTCACATATAAGATCTTAACTTAATTCATCTTCATTTCTTTCTCCACAAGTAAGTCGGGTTCGATCAATACACTTGGTGAATTTCTTGGACTATAAGTTATGTCAAGATCGGGAAAAGGAAGCCCCGTGAAGGTGGTCATCATCAACACGGAGTATATTGAAACTGATGCCATGAGCTTTAAGTCTGTTGTTCAACGTCTTACGGGCAAAGATTCTCCCTCTCCATCTCCTAACAACAACCAGTTATCACCCGTTGGTGGTGGTGGTGGTCGTGGTGGTGTGAATTCGCCGATGTTGAAGAAAGGGATGTCGTTTAGAGACCTTGATAAGTTGCTATTGGAGCTGCCTGCCAATCTGGATGATATTTATCAATTTTGTTCGAATTAATCTCGGTTTATTTATTTAGTTAATTACCTCCTTTTTTCCTTCTTGGTAGAAATCTATAATAAGTAACATATATATACATAAATAAACACTTGTATATGCATGTATGTATATTTCATTATTTCATCTCCATTTTCGTATATATATCTTTATATCTTTAATCTTTTTTGTAATTTTATCACTCAGTTAGTCAGTTATAAACACGCATACATATACTTAAGTACACTTTGTATCTTAATATATAAAAATAAATATTCATCTTGTTGATGGGTATTTTCTATAGTGCTAATTTGTTACTGAATTCTATCTTCTTTTTCTTTTTTTTCATTTTATAATTATGTAAAAGATGTATTTTGGATTGTCACGTACACTACTTGTAGGTCTATAATTTGTTGTTATAGAGATGGTAACGTGAGTATACGAGTGTTTGACTTTACCATTATCCAATCGTATTTTCTTGGTATTTAGCTGATGTTAATCGAGTATATAAGAAATTCAAGAAATGGGGATGTTGCTTGTTGTACAAATTTAATCATATTTATGTTTATCACAATGATCACAATCACATCACAATTATATTATATTATCTACTCAAAGCTAGCTAGCCAATCTTTGACACTTAACTAGATTTTTTTAAATTATTATATATGTCGTTTGTACTTAGATTGAAAGGGACGTGAAGAACACTTGTTTGGTGATGGAATCAGACTGCATTGTAGCCATCTTTTGGCAATTAACGGCTTGAATCGTTGGATCTTGTGACTGTCAAGTTCACAACGTACCTAAGGTCATATTATCAATACTACAACGCTTCTTTCATGTTAAGACGAGTCTAAATCAGTGTTGGGTAAAAGGGTATACCCTGGTAATCTTATCTAAATCAGTGTTCCTTATAAAGAACTGATCTTTTGTAAGGGACGTGTAGATGTACAAAAATAAAAGTCTTGCTAATCACAGTTTTAAGGGATGTCATTGTTACATGTAATGATATTCGTACCACTGTTTTTGATAAATCTACCACAATATATCATAATTTATGCATACCGTACAACTGTTCAATGCACAATGGTGGTAAAAATATCAAAAGTTATGATACAAGTATCATTGTCCATTAAATAATACTAGCACTTTATGATTAGATCATTTGTGAATTGGTGATTTCACTTTAAAGTATAACCATTAGGACATATAATAATATATTAATGAGTAATGACAACATTCATACAATAAAACTTAACTATACACAATATATACATACATTGTTATCGTATGTAAAATATGAATATGTATATGATTAATGGGATATATGTCTAAAATAATTACGAACTTTGCATTAATTCCCATATCTAGAAATCAAGTATATAAGTTTATCCAAAATAAAAAACAACTTTCGATTTTTATCAATCATATAAACATCTGTGTGGCTTTCTATTTTGAATAATTTTTATTTAGAAATGAAAAATGTTTGATGTGCTTAAAAGATGAACTTAAAGATGTGCCTAAGGGTGAAGGGAATGGGCATGATCATCCCATCTCTCCTTTCACTTTTCTTTTATTCCACATCATTCATCTCTCCTCATCTCATTTTACAAGGAATGATAATCTTTTCCTATCTCACATATTTTACCCCTTTTTTTAATTTAAGAAACAAAAAAATAAAGAAAGCATGAGAGATAGAAAGAGAGAGATCAAAAATGTGACCCCCATCTCATTTTCCTTCTCATTTTACTTATCCTGCTTCATCTTACATAGGAAAAGGTGGTGTAGCATTTGGTACCATGTGGTATCACACTCCCATCCCACATCATTCCATCCACTCTAACAAGGAAGGATGGACACATAGGCACATAGCAAAATCATTGGTAATGATTAAAAGTCAACAATTGAATGTAGTAGACATATTTTTAAGCATTTTTTTTAGCTCTATATATCATATCACTTTAGAAATTCATACAAATTTCGTTATTATTTTATGCAAATAACCCATGATGAAATTGTGTTCTATACGTATCACTTCTAATTTTGCAAGGATAGAACTTGGTTAAGGGTGCTTTGGTTGAGCAAGTTCTCGGGTCTCCAATTTTTAGGACTTATTAAGAGTTTAAGACCATAGTTACAGAAAAAACAAATGAAACATAATGGGCCAATGTTATCCAGGTTGATCTCTGCGAATGAGTTGGGCCCAAATATGGTTTAACTTTAACCCATTAGCCATGGCACATTGGCACAATGGCACGTAATAGTTAATAATGAGTACGATAAGTTGTTTATTATAGTAACAGTTATGAACTTATGATAAGTGTATCGACACATGAAATTAAATACGTCTGTTATAACCATAACTGTGTTGAATAGAACCACAATTTGATATGATTATCAATAGTAACAAATTATATTATATTTATTCGAAAGAGCAACATATTTTTATGTTTTGCCAAATCATATACATCGATTAATAGGTATTTTAATAAGGGTTCATCTATAGTACTTAGGTACCTTTTATTTGGTCCTTGCACATCATCGAACAAATTTTGTCCAGTTAAGTTATCAAAAGATGTTTATGTTACTTTTGAGTCATTATAAGATTTATCTTTTCGAGAATAATAATGGTTTCAAATATTACCGTAGACGCTAAGTTTATTCATAAAACATTAGTTTTACATTACATATAATAATAATAATAATAATAATAATAATAATAATAATAATAATAATAAATGTTATATAAACATAACAATTTGCTTTAAAGGTTTTAGTGAACCCAAAATACACAAAAAGATTATCCAACTGGATGGAAATAATTCCTTAAAAGGAACAAATAAAAAAAGATAGATGAATATTATAGAAAATGAACCCTTTAATTTTAACTATGTAATCGAATTTCAAATGACTGGCATTGCTTAGTATTTGTAATAAGGATATGAGAGAAACCATGACACACGATGGGTCGAAGAGTTATGCAACTATTTTTACTTTTATTTTTTTTAATTCCCAAATTATATTTTTATTATAATAAATAATAAAATTGAGTTGTTACTTAATTGACACGATTATTCTTCTTGTTTTTCTTCTAACTCTCAATATTACACATTTATGTTTTATCTGAATGGGCTTATTAAATGAGATCGAAAATAATGAAAGAGAAACGTTATATTCACACCAAAAATCTACTAAAACGTATAAAATTATGTGTAAGTACCGTACCAATCATATTAAAAGACTAAAAAATAGTACTATATGGGATCTAGAAAAAGACTTTATGGGGGCATAATGCACTACATGTGCTAATATGAACAATAGATATCACGTGGCAAATGTTATATTAGTTGTTAGTAAATCGATCAAATCATTTTTGATCAAATAAGTTCTGACTCAAAACGATTTGGATCAAAGCAATAACTATTACCCATTGTTTCAACTTTATCCTCTTTTCTAGCAATAATTAGGTTCCTATTGCAACAATTATTTATTAACGATTTAACTCGTAAATGTACATGTTTAGACGTACAATATAGACTACTTGTTTGCCGTCTTTTGCTTTTATAAACTTTTGATAAATTAGGGACGCGTTTAGTTGGAGAAAACACCCGTTGTTTTTCATTTTTGTTTTCTAAGAAAAGATGAAAAACAGAATACGTGATCAAATTAGAATTTTCAGGAAAATTTTTTCAAGAAAATGGAAAACATCATTTTCCATTTTATAACATGAATTTAGAAAACAACATTTTGATGTTTTCCATTTTTCATTTCCATTTTCCATCTCCCCATTTCCTCTCCCTCCACATCTCCAATATGTATTCTAGTTTTCTAAAATGGAAAATGAAATTAGCATATTCTAAATTTGAACACGTTTTCATAATTTTTCATTTGTTTTCTAGAAATTGAAAACCCCTTTCATTTTCTAGAAAATTAAAAATGAAAAACTATAAAACATTTTCTATAACTAAACACGCCCTATAAGTTTTTGTGATACACTTTAAAAACTTTCAGAGATTTTCATGTCATTATCGATCTATCAACATGGATCTTTTAGTTTGTAAATAACTCAATAAACATAAAACCCATGAAAATATAATTAGTACCTCTTTATCTGAACGTAAATAGAAAAAACATAAACTATTTACTGTGTATATATCTAGTATATTTATATCTTCAATCAAATTTTTATTTATCTTGGACCAGTATATTTGCTATACATTACATGGTTTGCTTTCTAGTTAAACTACACAAATAATTATAAAAAAAAAATAGAGAACTTTTTTAAAATTTCCAAATCGTTGAATGAGCAGATAATTAGTGGGATTTGGTAATTATAAAACAGTCCAACATTAAGCATATATTCTTTTTCTCTGTCAAAAAAAAAAAAGTTATAGTGGAGGGCATTAATAAATTTGTGTAGAGGCGCCTATTTTTGGACTAGATTTACTATTAAAGCTCTTGGCCTTTTACATACATTCAGCCTAAACTATCGGGGGCATTACGGCACTGCCCCCATCCGTCCCTTGCAGTTTCATACTTTCATGTATCACATTAGTTTATCAAAATTTTAATATCGTTTAATGTAAACTAAAAGTGTGTCCGTTGCAATGCATGAGAACTGAATGTGTTTCAAAATTGTGTACTTTGTAAGGACACACAGCTAAAAGGCTTGGGGTGACGACAGTCAACGTCTGTAACAGTTGTGTAGAAAATGGAGTTGTAACGGTATTATGCGATAAAGTTGATTTTTATATGTATTTTGTTTGCATTTATTGTTATGTTAATTTTTTATTTTAATTTATAGTAATATATTGAATTTCCATTTTAGTTCATTTGAATTTATTTTGATTAAATGATTTTGTATTATTTATTAGATTATTAAATATATGTATTTAAAAATTCAAATTATAAGACAAAATATATATGGTATATTTGGCAAAAAAAACTTGAAGTTGGGGTTGTGGTTAGGGGCTAGGGGCTGAAGCTTTTTTTTTTCAACTCTCTTTACCCAAGCTTTTATTTTAAATACCTTTTAGGAGCTTTTTGAGGCTGAGATTTCTTTTCATAATCTCACATCTAAACAAGGTTATTTTTTTAGAAAAGACTTATTTTTAAAAGCTCAAAATTTTAAAATACTAAAAACCCCTTAAAAACCTCATGCTAAACATGCCCATAATGTAATATGTATACATAGATATAATATAATAGAAAAGAATCTCACCAAAAAGAAGAAAACGACAAGACATTAGGAACAGCTAAAAAACGATACAAACAATCTATTGATGTTATTCTAACATCATACTATTATTTTTTTAGGAAAAAAAGGTAGCATTCCAGACTTTGAGTTATCAATCTAGCACATCTACCATTGTTTAACCAAATTAGGACACGTTTGTTATATGTATCTAGACATTTTCTATAAATATCGAACATTCTACTCATAAAAGTTTTTACTACATAATCGAATTCGTTGAGTCTAGTTTAGGGGTCTTTTTTCCAGCTCGTCTTGTACCTATAAATCCTTAAAGCTGCTTCTGAAGATGATAATATTGCGGTTTTTTTTCCTAAACAGACAAGTTAGATGAACCAAACATTAAAGTTACCTATTTCTTATTTAAACTACACAGACATTATTTATCCATTCAGCCACTTAATACACTCAGTATTTAATGAATAAAAAAAATAAACGGAACCTAAGAAAAACAGTCACATCATCTATCAAATATATGATTGGTTTGTAAGGCTATGCGGAGTGAAGGCTCCTGATGGAAGTCTCAAGGCGTTCATGTGAAGCCCCTTCTTTTTCTTGGAGTGAGACATCCTTTAAAGGGGCGTTTTATTTTGCCATGTGGCATTGTATAATTGGTTGAGGGGTAT
>JAOEHQ010039013.1:0-12490 GCA_025447715.1 Asclepias incarnata | reverse complement strand
ACGTAGCATTGTAGCATCCTTTGATCGACACGTAGCGATATATTGAAGCGACAAATGTCTTTTTAATCTATATTAATGAATAAATTCTATATTTTATATACCATTTATTTATAATTTATAAAAAATCAAAAAAGTGATTTTAAGAAAGATAATATAAAATTTAGTAATTATTTTCCATAATTATATCTTTAAAATAATTACTTTCTATAATTATAAAATGTAGGAATTAATTTCTATAATTAATGACCATATTTGAATTTATTAAATTAAAATTAAATCTTAATTTATGACATCAACAAAAATTAATCTTTTAATCTAAACCATAGATTCATTAATGAATAACTAATCGAACGGCTATATTTTAACATTATGATGTAATAAGATTTCTCTTTTATTATATATTAGAGATTATACCAAACACCCCCTAAATTCCATTCCATTCCAAACAAGTATTTGATTATTTACAAATCTCGACTCCAATGAATAAAAAAAGTTTAGTATAAAGAAACAAAATCCAAAAGAATGAGGGGTAAAAAGTGAAACATAGAGAAGGGAAGAAATTCCTTTTACCAACCATTCATACGAAACTCATCCCTATTTTGGGACAACACGACGACTTTTTGTCTTTTTTCTTTTTAAGTTTTTATATAATTTAAATTTGCTCAATTATCATCATCTACACAAAATTCAAACCAGTGATAATCAATTTGGGTGGTGTGATCTGAAATGGGTTCCAGCAGTAGTCGAATCGGGTCGGGTCAATCATCTGAGCCATCAAGAATCCATCGAACTAAACGAAAAATATCTTCTTTACTACTCTGTGGTCTTACCAACAATTCTCCTTCCCCTGTTTTAGAGGTATATATATCTATATCTCTATCTATATTTATCATTATTATTTTAAGTTAATTTGATGGTTGTTTGTGAATCCTTTGATTTCTTTTTTGGAATCTTTTTTTGGGGGTTTGATTGCAAGAAGCTTTTTTGTTAGATAAATAATTATGTATATCTATCTATATCTATATATGTATCTAGTGTTTGGTTTTTAAAGTTGTGAGTTATAATTAGATCATAAAAGAATTAAACTACTTTTTTATAATTTCTTTTATAATGATCATAATTTCTTTTATATGGTTTCACACGAAACTATCCACTTGTGGAACACTGTCCATTTTTGTAACAATATGTCATAATATGTGGCCGGCAAACCGGAAATAAGGTACCTCCGTTCAAGGGTTAAAGCGATGTCCGTCAAAAGATAAATCTATTTTATTACAAACATAGTTACAACTTATAAGCAACATTTTACTGGTTAACCATAATTGCGTCTTGAGATAAAAGGGACAAATTACGAAAGTTGGATGGTTTTGTGAAACGTAAATAAGTAAGGTGGTTAAAAAGGGACAATCGGAAAAGTACCTTGTTATTATAGAGATTTAACCTGAAAGAATTTTCGTGGGGGAAAAAGATAAGCTTCCTGCAAAGTTGGAGTAGAAGTCACTCAAATTTGGTTAAAAGAAGTATATAGAACATTTTATAAGCTTGTAAAAAGAATCATGTTATGATATATTTTTATTGTTGCAGTTGGTATGAACTATGAATTGATTATTTGACCCTTAGCAGTTGTTGGTTATTCCTATATCAAAAACGCATTAATGTGACTTCAAGTTGTAATAATTGAGTCGTGGCTTTCAACACCAAAAACCCCTCCTATGATTTTTGGGTTATAGGCAAATTGATTAGGAACTTAGAATAATATGTAAGAAAACTGATTCAGGAGTTAACTGTTAAATTACCTACGTATTCCCAGCTTTGATCAACCAGTTAGCACATTGGATGCTAATAATTTCAAGTTGCAGTAATCAGTTTTAACACATACATGCAAGCATCCTGTAAAACTGGTAATTATCTGCTATCCGGTTAAACTCAAGTCAGATAGGGATTTAAGTTATGTGACAATGAGATGGATTAGGGAATATGTTGTAACTTCCGTTTAAAGATGAAAATATCACCTTTTCATATCAAGGAATTATAGAAGTTGAATACAATAGTCTTGTGGCTTATGGCAGTGATGCACATAGTATACTCTGCATTGCTTTGGTGTTTTTACACGGTAAGAGAAAACTGGTATCTAAAGATATAGTACGAAGGTCAGACTAGAAACAACGAAACCAATAATTTTTAGTTTTACCTTTTTATGTCGTGTTGACTTGTGTGATTCTTCTGTTAGATTGCCACCCAGTCAAAATAAGGTTGCCATCATCATAAGGGTATGGTTCTAATTTGGTTATGACTCATTCCGGCAGCGTAAGGGTATGTTTGTAATTTCTATAGTCCCAAAGCAGTCACGGTAAGATTCCCTGCTGATTGCTCTATAACAGCTTACCTTACGGCTGACGCTGCTTCTTTTTTCTTTTTTTATGTACATTAATCAGATAGTTTGACTGATCTTGTGTTGGAACTTTTGGTGTTTTTGACATTGTATTTCATCCATTACTTGCAGTTGGAATCACCAATCAACTCTATAGAAAATCTTCCTCCTACTAGTGTCGAATCTATAAGCACTGCAGGCTTGTCCTCTTCTATCTTTGGTTCTGAACCCGCTTGCACAAGCTCTAAAACTTCTGAAACAGAACCCGAAGAATCTGAAAGCTGTAATAGCAGCACAAAGAATGCTAGCACTTCCTATGAAAGCCAACCGATCCAAGAACCAGTCTCTGGAAATTATGGGCCAGAGTTGGTTTCTGCTTTAGACTCGCATAGTGTGGTGAATGACGGCAGTTTGAGCTCATCTGACAGTATAATTCAAGAAAATCTTGATTCCAATGAAAACTCAGGGCAAACTCATAGTGATATAACTAGAAATGTGGATTCTGATACACGGGCTTTGTTGGTTCTTTCTGATTCATTCCTAAGCCTTCGGATGTTTGGAAGTGGTCTGACAAATTCTGGATCAGGGATACTTGTTGTTGATACAGTGAGTGTGTCTCCCAATGTGTCCTCAGGTGGCGATTCTGATCTTGATAGTCGTGAAGCAAGAAGGAATGGTGGGAGACTCTTTGGGGCTGCTTCTTCGAGACGTAGCTATAGAAGGGAAAGTGATTTTCCAGCGCTTCTTTTAACAACAGGACTTGCGGATGATTTAGGATCCCGTGATCGATGGCTTCTGGATATTAGCAGTGATCTTGGTCGCGATTGGCGTGGACATGGTTATTCTAGAAGTAGAAACGAAGAGCGAATGCGCTTTAGATCACAGGTATGTGTTTGCTAGATGCGCGCACACACAGCCACTTTCAGTTTTTGTTAGAGCTCGTAAAATGGGCGGGTTGTGTAACTGATAAAAAGGGTTTTCTGGTTCGTGTCAAACGGTTGGACTCACTGGAAACACTTTTTGTCCAATATTTTTTTGTAAATAATTCGTGGTAACGAATATTATTTCAACAATAACCTATATTTTGTAAATAATGTTATTTGGTTTTATACTTTTATGCCTCAAAAACTCTTCAGGCGACTTTTGACCCATTTAATTCGTTTCATTTGAAGCTAATATTTTTCTATTTTCATTATTTGACCCATTATACGTAATACATGACCAGAATCAGCCCATTCATAAGTTACTTTGTCGGAGTTGCCTCCTTTAGGTTATCTAACTCGTACGACATTTAGGCTGTAGTGGACTTCTCCACCGTGTTGAGGAGTGATGTGGTACATTTCATTTTTGAGGGGCATGCTAGATTTTCAACTTAAGAAGTCGCTCTACTCTAGGGTAGAGGTATGACTGCATCTCATCTCCCCCGCACTCTGCCATCGACGGGTTGGGTATCTTTGATGATAGATTTTTAACTTGTATTACAACACGTTTTGGCAACGACTACCCTACTTGAACACACGACTTTTGAGTTTAATCTATTTGGCAAGTCAAGCTTTACATGTATTTTCCAAAGTCTCATAGGCTCATACTTGGCAAGAAAAATTCTTAGAAGAATAAAGTTCTTTAAAATCTCATATAACTCGTTTTATTTAGTGATATTAGGTTGTAATGTCACAATTTGGTAAGCTGTCAAATCATCAAAGACCAAGTACCACTTCTCATCTCTCTCCACCTTTTACCAACAACCACAAAGAAAGAGATATAGGGGAAACTTTAAAGAAATTATGAAGAGGTGAGGCCCAATAAGTTGAGGAACCACCCCCACCTCTTTCCGTCTAGAAAAAATCCATTTTATATACAATCAGACTGTACGCAAGACTATTCTTTTGCAAATTTTAATTTTTAAAAGTCTTTTTTTTTGTGTGAATTAAAGACAAACTCATGGTCTTATGTGTAGATGTCAGAAAGAGGTTTGGGTGGCTTTGATGAGCGTGAGCACCAAACTAGATTTTGTGCATCTGGGCTGCACCGTGAAGGTAGATGCTCATGTGGCCGGTCTTTCGTTGGTGAAGAGACTGCTTCCTTCGGAAGTATATCACGCGTGGTCTTGCTTGCTCAGGCTTTGTCTGAGGTATTATCACAAGTTCACAACTATTGAAATCATTAATTCATTATTTCTGTTGGTTATCCACATTATTCAGTACTAAATGAAAACAGCTTCTTGAGTAACTAAAAGTCAGTATTCTCCTGTTTTGGTTAGGTATTGGATGAAATCCACAGGCAGCCTTTATCATTTTCAATGCCGATGCTCTCACTACCTGCACCAGAGTCTGTTGTAGATTCATTTCTCCTTAAAAGTCACAAGAAGATGAATGCATCTGAAAGCGGCCCAAACTATGTGCAACAGTAAGTCATTGACATTTTGGACAGTTGATTTTCTAAACTTGGTTTTACTCCTTTTGCAAAGCTAGCAAATTAGCCACATTTGCGATTCAAATATAAAGCAATTGTTGAACAGGTGCTACATTTGTTTGGTTGATTATGAGGAAGGAGATAAAATAAGGGTTCTTCCATGTCAACATGAATATCATGCTCCTTGTGTCGACAAATGGCTTAAAGAAGTTAACGGGTATTTTTCTACTCCCCTATCTTTACTGGAACGGACACTGAAACCAAACATTGGAAAGAATTAGAAAACTGAGAACCAAACAGAATTTCTGGTTTGGTTTGGTTCTGGCCTTTTAGCGGGTTCGTCTGTAAGGCCAAATCATAACCAAATACCTTACTTTTGTTTTGCTTTACAGGCTATTTGTGTTAGCTTCATCATAAAGAGTTTGAAAATATATCTCATAATTTGACCTAAAACCAAGAGGTTGTGGGTTGAAGTCCCATTGTGGACAAATGTGTGTGTTATTATGTAGTGTAAATCTTTGCCTTTCTAATACAATGACCTAAAAAGCGGTAAGGGGTATGTGTGTTTTCAAAGTGATTATTGCAACTCAAAGAATCTGAATAAGGTAATCAAATTATTAGCAGCCTAAAGTTAATGATAGCTAGGTAATTATTTGTTTATCCCAATCTTCTTGGCTGATGATCCAAAGTTGATATTTTAGACCTCAAATAGTTGGAAAGTCATAGTCATATTACCGGCAGTGGTCACAAATTATCACAACTTCACATTGATGGCACATCCAAATACCCCCTTTGTCCATATGACCTCCCGAGCCAAACTGTATCCTGTTTGATGGGAACAATTGTAATAAACCTTCTAATGCAGTTAGAGGTGGCAAAATGGGTGGGTTGGGTAATGGTTGAGATGAATAATACTTGTCTGGGTCAAAATGCGTCAAGTTGGGTTGACCTTTTAGGTTGACAATTTGTGTTAAATATGATTACTAAAGACTTACTATTACAACAGTGATCTATATGTTTGAGTAAAGTGTTTTAAGAGGTATGCACTGAAAGATGCACATTGGGCAAGATTTGTCCTGTTTCATTCTTAGGTGGATTTATTCGACCCTTTTGACACTTGAGATAAAACATTAACCCAAATCGACCCATGCATAAGTGATTAGGTCCATATTCCTACTTCTAAATGCAACTTGTTCCCCTTTTCTCATGTTATTCTAACACTTGTCGTGGTGCTTCAGTGTGTGTCCAGTATGTAGGTGCAACGTTTGTGACACCCCTGCAACCTCTCAGGCTTCTGTCTCGAGCTCAGAACTCCCAGTTTGATGCTGCAATTGTATATATTCATGTGTAAACACACAGAAACATAGTATGTAAATATTGAAGACATAGATACATCTTCCGAATTTGTAACCTTCTTAATCTAGCTCTGTTTCACGACATTAATGTTCTGTTTATCAGCTGAAATACACAAGCATGTACCTTGAAAGAGAACTATAGACAATGTTTGTACCTTGTAAACCTTGTCAATGTGCCATGATGATGTAATGAATTAGTTTTATAATCACATATAACTCGTAAGTTTGTAAGAATTCAAGAATTTCTAAAAGACAACAAGATGTTTGCATGTTATTACACACACTATCTTTTGTTTGTTTGAAAGGCATTCACACATCTCACAGCGTATTCACACATTTGTTCTCAATAGGATTGGAGCCCACAATCTCTTGGTTGGTATTGTGCATTTTGACCTGAATTTAACTTGTGGCCAAACCCATCAATTTTGCAGCATCTATTGAGATGTAAAATACAAAAGATCAATAGAAAAACATCATGTTTCCATTGTTCTTGTAGTCTAATAAAAGAAAAATACTTCAAAAACATCATTAAACGCTACCAGTTCTACCTACTACAAGAAAACAAAAAATCAATGTCCAGACACAATTGGTCACAAATACGAAATAACCGTTTCGCTCTCCTGAGCTGCAAGAAATCCCAGTCCCACTATAACACCCTTCCTTTTGCTCAATCCCTTTGCCAAGATCTTCAAGAACAAAGGTAGTGTTTCTTTCATTGCTGCTAAAGAAAGCACACCAAAAGTAGGGACCTTTATGTCTTTTCGCACGTATAATCCCAACCCCAACTTCTGTATGTGTCTTGTTGTGTATAAGTGACAGAGTTCTGTTATTGTTGATGAGTACGTTTGAGAAGGCTTCTGGAGGATCAAGATGCTTCTGTTGACAGCCTACAATAAGTCCTGAGATTGTGCCAAATGTAGGAAGTTCGACCCCACAATTTGGAGCAAATATTTCTGTGAAGTCGCTTTCTGGCGGTTTACAATTCACTGTGTTGTTTTGACTGCAGTTGGCTCTGCATTCTTTTATGTATTGCAAGGCCATGCAGCCAAGACCAGGGCTGTTGTTTAACTGGGGAAGTCTTTTTGATGTCCGGTTTTTGTTGATCATGTCAACGAGGTCGTTAGCTTGATTTCCTGTAATATTTAGCATAACATAAATTGATCACAATGTGACAAGATGTTCACTTATTGTTTGAATTGTCGGCTTTGGAAGATTCCCAGTAAATTGATGAGTTTATAATTGCAAGGACTGGGGATAAATTTCACATTAAAGAATTGAAAAGAACAATCAAAAAGCTGAAAGCAAAGCAAAAAAAAGACTGGTATTTCAAGTATTTGGTGGAAAAACAAGTAAGCAGGCTGAACGTAACCATACGAACATAAACTGAGACGTGGGGTGCTATTAGAGGATCCTGTAAAATTCTGGTATCATTTATTGTAGTATATTAGTGGTGTTTAGCTATGCTGCACACCTGATTAATGTCATTCAAAACTGTGATTTCATACAAGCTAAAATGGCCGATGTTGCAATGTCTGGCAACTTCAGTTTTGAGTTTCTGATAAATTAGGGTCAAAATGATCAAATTCTAAGAAACATTTAAAAAGTAAGATTACCCAACTATCAGTACCTAACTATCGAGCATTTTTGGTAGATTGCAGGGTGTGTTGTCGAGTATGGGTCATTCATGTGTATATGCATGTGCTATATTGGTCTCTTAATTTAATGCAAGTATAATGTTCAAAAATAAAATAAAATCAGTAGCTTTGATTCTTGAACATCGCTATTAAGACTCAGAAAATGCACATCCAATCATCCCCTTAAGCATTAGAGATAAAGACCTGTATACACCAGTGCTCCTATGCCATGTATTCGTGGTTTCTCTTAAATCTTACAAATTATCTTAACTATTTTTTTACTCATTTGGTGTTCAGCTCAACCTTCTACAGAAGTAAACCGTTAGATCATTTTGATCGCTTTAATGTAATGATTAACTTTTACACAAAAATAGACGAATATGTGACCCTTAAAAGTTTAATGTACACTTGGTTAGTATTTAAATCGGACCACAGGCCATTGAACTCCAAACAGTTATCTCCGATTTCAATTTAGTCTCATACATGTCAATCCACCAAAGACTTGCTTATCACTGAACTTGAACCCATCACTTCTTCGCACAAACTATATAGTCACAAGTTCGAATCTATAAATCCTATGCAGCAAAGGCTTTAGCTTTTTCTATGTTTGCATGTAAAATTTTTGACCCTTTTTTTACTGTTAATCCCCTACTACAAAACAAATGCAAAATTGAATCGAGGTGAATTTCATTTACCAGTTTAACAGGAACAATATTCTATTTCATGTGCTCCTACATTCATAAAGTCTGAAGCAGTAACAAAATTCTTCAAAAGAATCTGAAAGCAAATCATAAAATGATACAAGTACCAAGCAGTCTTTGGCCTGGCGGTATTTGAGGTGGCCCAACGACACATAAGTTGTTGGTTCGAGTCCTATTGGGAACAAGCGTGAATAATTGTGTGGTGCGTGAAAATTTGCATTTTTCAAATAAAAATAACAAACTTCAGTTTTTGTGTAGTTTTGTCAACACAATATGAACATATCTTATGAAAAAATCTACCACAATCAATGTCTCATTTTAATCAGGAAATCTGAAACCTAAATTAGCTATACCTAAGTTCACAAGAAGTCTAATGGGTTGGTTATCCATAAGTTCACAAAAGGCAAAAAAGAACAATTGTTTTTCACAAGTATTAACTAGGAAACCAAGATACACAAAACCCACAATCATAACAACGCTTATTGAGATAATAATACAAACTTTACCATGATTCTTGGAAGAAACAATAGCAGCAAGTAGCATAAACCCCAAAGCAATTATCCATTGGAAACAGTAAAATTTTATTACCATCTTGAAATGTTGCAAAAATAATCAATACCCTGATGAGGTAAGATAGAAATGCAATGCAGACAAGAATGTGAGGTAAACAAAATTCAAGAAAAGGAGGCTTTTTTACAGTCTTTATCCAGTGTAAAAAATGTAGTAATATTTTGGGTTTCAGAAAAGGGGAGACATGATTGAAGGTTGCAAAAGGGAGGGTTTTTTGGACAAAAAGTGGGAAATATGGGTCCCACTTAGCCGTTTGATTATTTATTTATTTATTAATTAAAAAACTTGGAGCTCATTTAACAGGTTGTTGTGACACAAATATATATTCACTCGCTTAAAACTATATTGAAAATACATTTTTTACTTGGGATAAAATTTAAAACTACATTGAAAATCTTGACATTGATCTTGATAAATCATAAGTTTCATTTAATTCATTTAAAATGTTTTATTTCAAAAATCGTACATCGTTAGACAAAAAAATAATATGGGTAATATTAAAATTTCGTCATCTTTCATTAATAAATTACTAAAATGATCATATCTATGCAACAATGACGGCTAAAAGCGGAACCCGTCAATCTATGACAAAGCCATGGTGGCCAAGGGCGGAGCCTGTCATTCCATGGCAGCTAAGGGCGAAGCCCGTCAGGTAAATCACCCCATCATCGATCACCCCCTATGACCTGTCATCCCCTATGATCTATCACCCTCACCAGCTACCCTTTATTAATACCCCTAAGGGCGGAGCCCGCTTCGAAACACAATTTCCGGTTAACGTACACATGTGTAAATAAACTAATTTTATTTAGATATCTTACTTTCACATGTGTAAGGTATATAACTTATACATGTATAAATACAAAAAGAAAACAAAAAATTAAAAAGTCGTCAAAAATATATCGAGTCGCATCTCTATTGAAAGAGTACAAAATTATAAGACTATTCATACTTTTATTTCCGTCTAACGATGTATGGTTCTTGAGATAAAAGTTTTTTAATGAATTAAATGGAATTTTATGAATTTAAGATCAATGGCCAGGATTGGTTCTCGTGTTCTTTTTTTTTTAAAAGGTTTCAAAATAACTCGCCCCTACTTACTTAATAAATAAAAAAGTATATATATCATCACATGCTTCCCCATACCGTCCATGACCACCGACCCACCGTCATCTTTATTTATACATATATATCATTCATATTGGTAGGGTTGCAACATAGTTGAGCTTTTATCAAGCAACTCGAGCTCGAGCTCAATCCCGAGTCCGAGCCCTAAATAGCTCGAAATACTTATCGAGTCGCGCTCGAGTTTTAAATAACCCGGCTCGAATACTTATCGAGCTTTAAGTACATTATGTATATTTGTATATATACATGTTAGTATTTGCTAGTTTTAGATATTTTAACGTTAGTTATAATGTCTATTATTTTACTCTTTATGATTAATGTTAATGTTGGGTTTGAGTTTAAAAATGTTAATGTTAGAATCTTGAAATGGTGCTATTTTTGTAGTTATAATGTTGACTTCTAACATATGGTATGCTTTATTTAATATATATATATATATATATATATATATATATATTCGAGCCTTTTGAGCGAAGCTCGAGCTATATTTACCATAGCGAGCCAAACTGGAGCCTTATACTGAAAGCTTATATGATCGAGCTTTTCAAGCCGAGGTCGAGCAATATTTGTACCATAACGAGCCGAGCTCGAGTCTACATACTGAAAGCTCGTCAAGCAATTGTGGCGAGCTCGAGCCTCCTCATCATTTTTAAGCCGAGCTCGAGCCTTATGAAGCTCGAGCTCGGCTCGGCTCGGTTGCAACAGTGACGGAGCTAGAATTTTGCTTTATGGTGGGGCAAAATGCCAAATGATTTGTCAAAGAGCAATAAGTACCAAAATATTGTCATTTGTGTCATTAAATTATGTAAATCTATCTAATAACTAGGCTAAGAAAGTATTAGAATGAGCTGCAATTTACAAATAAGAAAAAAAAGAAACTAAACATTATACTAATATTACTAATATTTCACTGCCGGTCATATTCTTGGTGTCATAGCTCCGCTCTTGGGTTGCAGCCCTACATACTGGTTCCCTAAACCCGATCGAGTGTGTTTTGACAAAATCACTTTCAAGCCATTAAAGACAAAATAAGCCGCTCTTAAGAAATGGATCAAAAGCATAATAAATAAAAGGAAAATGCTAAATACAACCCTAAGGGCTGTAGTTAACGTGCATAAAATAATTGTACTTTTCATATCAAAAGCCCACCCCTGAATTTTATGGTAAGTGTACAACTATTTTATGCACCTTAACTACAGCCCTAAGGGCTGTATTTAGCAAAACCCTAAATAAAACTATAAAATTATTTCAAAGGTCATCATACATGCTACAATAATTAATTTACCATGTAATAAAGAATGAATAAATTAATTTTGAGGCTGAACATCATTTGAACTTAGCAACTTAAATGATCGAATAACAACATGATTACGGGACCAATTCAACATTTTAGGCAATGTCCAACAAATTTTACTTTTCAAAAATAGTAACATATTATTCTATAAATAATTATTCTTTTGATGCTACACGTCATCAATCAATCAATCTATGTTAGTACCCAGACACATATTATGAAACATTAAACAAATTAAAATTTTTTAATATGTAACTAGACACATATTATGAAACATTAAATAAATTAAAAAATTTTAAAATTATAAATAAAAACATTAAATAGTCATTTATAAAGTCTACATTTTATCATTTTAAGATTGATAAACTTTTAATTTAAGAAGTTTTTTACTTTCACTTAATCTATATCTATATTTTCTCTTATAAAGATTATCCCCCTTGTTGAAAATTACATAAATTGAAACATGCGAAATGTCAAGACTATCCTTAATGAATTAAATTGCACCACAAGTTCCTTATATTTTAAAATATCTCAACTACCCCCTTTAAATCAAATATCTTTACATCAATTACCTACACCACTTGACGCCGCCGCCACCACCAGCAGTCGCCGGCTCGCAGCCACCATCACCATTAGTCGCCGCCACCACACCGCCGTCGCATTGCGCGGGTACCATGCTAGTTCATTCTAATACTAGTCTTGATACATGTACGATGTACGAATGGACTATATATATTATTCGATTACTTTTTTATAAATAAAATAAAATTTGAACATGTATCTCTCTAATGGTAGGCTAATAGTGAGAGACATGTATCATAAATGTATCCATCAAGATCTAGCATTACCTTTAATATTGGTAATTGTATCACCTAATCAAAAGTCATGATGGTAAAACATGGTTCGTATCGTTTTATAATTTTCAACCAGGTTTTGTTATATTAGCAGATGGATAAATAATTAAATAATAAGTAACATTAAATTATAATTTAAAAATATAGATTATTATTATTATCTAATAATTA
>JAOEHQ010039002.1:0-12490 GCA_025447715.1 Asclepias incarnata | reverse complement strand
CTTCGAAAGTTTCAACATTCTTAATGGCATTAGGTATACTAATTTTAAATTTCAAAATCATAGATTGTATGTCTTTTCTATTTTATTAATGCAATATGTCTCATTTGTTATCGATTACACATATGAATAGTTATAAATCATCCTATTAGCCATGGTTAAAAATACTTTTGATAGGGTTTAATTTTTGTTTGTATTAATTTATTGTTTGTTTTATTCACATTTTTACTTTCTAATAAACATAGTAATATATTGAGGTTCAAAAGTTCGTAATAATACTTATTTACAAGTTAATGTTTAGTTTTAAAATAAAACATATCTACATATAAAAACTTTAATATTTTATTTTAAACGGCAGAAATTGAATATATATATAAATAAAACCACTAGCAAGATATCAGTGACAAGAAAGTAATTACAAATCTAGAAATCAAACGAACCTACACATTCTAGATTTATCCCAGAACGTAACTTTAACTGCGAGGACCGCAGAAGGAGTGAAAAAACTTGTGCCAATTACAAAAACCACGACAAGAGAAAAACCCCCATCTATAAATGTTAAATTTTATAGGATATGTGAGTGCTTGAATTCGTATATTAACATTTATAATTCTCACATTTTAAAAATCTCACTATTATAAATATTTTGTTTTAATCACCGCGTATTACGCGGGAAATAAGGTAGTTAATATATAAATATAAAAATTAAATGATATTAAATCATATGATAAATAAGGAAATGTTTAAACATTTTCAAAAATTAAAACACTCTTCAAATGCATTATAAGGTAGTATAGATAGTCTGCCAAAGAGTTTTTTTTAATCAAAATGGTGTATTTGGAAAATATATTCCAAAAGGGTAATGGTCCCTACACACAATATTTTTGTCATATACAAAAATATGTGCATTATATAGTTGTACAGTACAACCATATGATGCATATATTTTTGTGTATGGCAAAAATGTTTTGTGTAGGGATCACCTCTCTTACCAAAATGATGTATTTTAAAAACTATTTACTAAAATGGTGTATTTATGTCTTTATATTGTTTTAAAGGGGTAAGTTATTGTAAAACAAGTATTAAAGTAAAACAAGTAAGATAAGATCTTGACCATTAGATCATGATAAAATTGATGCACGAAGATTCATAGACACAAGTATACACAATGATGCACAAAGATTTTTATGATGCACAACGATTTTCAATTAAGTGAAAAAGATTGTTTTACTTTAATACTTGTTTTATTTGAACCAGAACCTATATATATATATATATATATATATACACACAAAGACAGAATCTATGGCACAATTTATTAGCAAAGCCACATGCACACACTTTTATAAATCCATGCTCTATATTCTTTAGAATTCAAGTTAACATAGTTAAGTATAGAAAACGATTGCATATAAAATTAAAACAATTCAATGCAAAAACAAACAAAAATAACAGCACAGAAAATTTAAAACTTGCACATACCAAAGATGAATGGTCCGACAAAAGGATTCTTGAGGAGTGATCACCTGTGACAATCTGAAAGAGAATAAGCGTATTAGGTATCTGATGGTTTCATGGCCGTATGGAAGAGGGGAGGAAGAAACTGATTTACGTGGGAGAATATCTAATATCTTGGAAGGTTATTTAAGTAATTTTAAAGACTAAAAGCTTGTAGGTTATTTTAAACGCTAGCATTTATTTGCTAGCCGCCTTCTTCCTCACCCATCATCTCTGTAAGTTGTAACTTCTATTTTCTTCCATTTTCTAAGAAGAAAAAAATCTCTATAACATCCATTAAAGATACACATTAAAGGCTTGGAGGTAGTAGACCCTTGAAAAAAGTGGGTCTGACTTGGTGGCACTTACTGCACACCTTCCGAGCCAACCCTGGTTTTTTTCTATTAGTGTTCGTCTATATACTCTGTTTTTGTATCACCTTATGTCCCTCCATCCAATGAATGTTAGTTGTTCCCCCATTAAGTCCCCCACTTGATCTGCATGTGTTATAAAATGGTTTTTTTTTGCATCTCTTGAATAATTATCAGAAATTGCTCATGTAGTTCATCATTTTTTTACAAAGCGTCATTGAATAGACAAAAAAAATGTTTACTTTTTTTTTCTTATTCTTTTTATATATTATTTTTTTTTCTCACAAATATCATTTTTTGTCTATTTATATTTTAACTTTTTTCCTATGTTCTTTATTATCATAATTCTTAAATATAACAAAATTTCATATCAATAAATTAATATGCATATGGATCAAAAGTAATAACAGAACTAAGTTCAAAAGCTAAAAAGGTTACATGGATTAAAAGAATCAAAACTTCCCATATATACATTTACAAATTTACAAACTAAAAATCAATGTTCATAAAGGAAAATTTATAAAATGCTCTCGTTTGATGTTACTTTCCACTACATCCATCACATTGGTCAAACATTGTGAACGGTCGACACAAAGAATGGTTCGGGTTACAGTTCCGGTCGAACTAGTTGTTATCATCATGGAAATTCAACCTTTTAACATGATTAAATTTCTTTGATATTATTTATATACGGCTAGTTATTGTAAAACAATGATTAAAATAAAACATATGTGATAAAGATCTTAACCATTGGATCATGATATAACTTATGTACGGAGATTCATAGAACACAAGTATATATACTGATGCACAAAGATTTTCATGACGCACAACGATTTTCAATTAAGAGAAAATGGTAATTATATTTATTTTTTACTTTAATACTTATTTTATTCCTAGGTTTTGTTAATCGTTTATTCCTAGGTTTCGTCGTTGTTTTTTGGTTTGTTGTATGTTTTTTGTAATTCTTGACGGTTGTATCGGTGGGTTTTTAGCACTTCGCTAAAGACCTATTTTTGTTTTTAATATATTTTGCCTTTATATAAAAAAAAATACTTATTTTATTTGAACTAGAACCTATTTATTTATATATTATATTTAACAAGGATAACAAAAATTAGATTAATAAAAAGAATGCAGAAAACATCTAAATCAAAAAAAGTTTATTAAAAATTCTAAATTATTTATCATCACAAATTAAACCAAAATTTCTATATTTGAAGTAGAAAAGAAAACTCATCCATGTATTTCAAACTATAGAGACAATTTGCGATAATTATATAGGGGAAAAGAAAAAGACCATTTTACCCTGACTTGCAATGAGGGAGTTAACGGGGCAAAACTAATGTCCATTAGACGAAGGAACTAACGGTGATACAAAAGTAAAGTACACAGACGAACATTGATAAGAAAAAAGCTGCAAGTGAGGAAGTTAACGGGGCAAAACTAATGTCCGTTAGACAGAAAAAGTACGGTGATACAAAGATAAAGATATGGGAAGTGATATTCTCACAACGCATTTTTGCCATACACAACATTACATGTTTTATATTGTTATACACTGTGCAGTAAAATAGATATGTACGTTTGTTGTATATGGCAAAAAGTAGTTGTGAGTTTATCACTTCCCGAAAGATATAGAGTACACTGATTAAAAAAAATGTGCAAGGATTAAACGTAATAAAAGGTATAACCAGGGGATGATTTGTGACAATTACTCTAAAATATACTAGCAGTTTTCTTGATCAGGAAGATATATAATATATCAATACACACTTTCTCGTCTTTTTTTAGTTTACTTGTTTCTAGGGTTTTAAAGTTCTATCATCATCATCATCATCATCATCAAATTCATCTCTACAGATCCGCAATTCCAATTCATCATGGTAAAAATTCATGCTTTAATCCACCTGGTTCTTCTAATTTACTCATCGATTTTGATTTTACTTTTTTTTTTTACTGAATTCGAACTGTGTGTGTGTGTGTGTGTGTTTTTTTTTGAAATATGTATAGGAGAATGGAGGAGGTAATTTGGACTCTCAAATAGAGTCACTGTTGAATGTAGAGAAGCAGATGAGATTGAATGGAGATGTCGCGGGTACGAAGAAAGCCGCCATTGATATCCTTCAGCTTTGCTTTGAAGCTCGCGCCTGGAAGACTCTTAATGATCAGATTGTTGTTTTATCTAAACGCCGCGGCCAGTTGAAACAGGTACACACACACACACATATATATATATATATATTCTCTTTCATTTATAACATATATATACATATAAGTGTAGATAGGGTTAGGTTGAAATGATGCAGGACCGAATCGACGAAATTTATTTTCTGAAAGAGAGAAAACGTTTTTGTGAGGAGTTTTTGTATGATCATGTTTTTGGCAAGGTGTTCAGATGCAATCTGAATATTATTTACCAACAGTGAAATTCGCTAGGTGACCGTTATTATTTTTCTGATGATGAATTGAGTAGACTTAATCCGAAATTATATAGGAACTGTAAATAAATAAAAACAAGCCTTAAAACCCAAACCCTAGAGGAGCAAATGACAGGACTACATAAAGTGTATTTTATCGAAGCTATAATTACTCATCATTGAGCCTTACAGTTTAAGAAGCTTCAACATTTCAAAATGACCAACACGTGGTTTCCCAATCTGAGACTTTAGCCTTGTATCACATACACAAGGTTCATCCATCTTTCTTCTTTTAGATTTACTTGCCTCCGGATTTGAATCATTGACTCCATTATGTACAACTGTCGATGGAGTAACTAAAGTGGTTGTAGTAGCTCCTTTCCATTGGTATATAGCTTGTTTAAGATCATCCAGAGTCGGAGATAATTTTCTTTTAAGTAGACCCAATAAACTTTGAATAAATACTTCTAACTGGTTTTGATATCAAAATCCACTTGAGCCTGACAAGAAACTATAAATGCTTGCAGCTTCATATATCTTTTTCCAGCCAACTCTGTTGTCATCTACGTGAACCATGTACTATAACATTTTGCACTTTAGGGTTTAAGTTGAACCCTGCTTCATATATCCCTAGCTATTACTGTATTACATAAGTTTGCATAATGGGCCAGTTTTCGCCAATTATCAAACCACACTGATGTGTCTTTGCCATCCCCCAAACGAGTAATCACGAACTTGCTAATTCACTTCTGATCCGAAGTAGCTTTCTTCTTTCCCAATACACATAAGACTTTTAATGGAACATCAAAAAATTTCTATATTCTAGCCTATACGGATTCCCATTTTACCTAGGTAGGTATTGTAACTAGAGGGGTATATCCCTCAATTGGAGCTATCCTCTCATAAGCTCGTCTTAAAAGTATATATCCAAAATGTGTCGTTCGGGAATATATGCAGAGTGGTTTGTATCAGCTGTATCAGATAGACACTCGTGAGTTTACAGAGGCATTATTAAATGACATTGCAACAAGCAATCAGTCTATAATCTGTCACTTTACCTGTAGTGGCCACCTTCAGAGGTAAAGTGGTAATTGTCACATTGATTTCCATTGGAAGATTTTCGCTGATAAGATAATCTTTCACTTCCAAACATGTATCTTTTCCCACCTGGTCATTTTGAAATTTTTTGGTATGTAACCGTCAGTGTCAGCAACAAGGAGATTTATCATCTCGAATATAAAAAAATGGTTTTAACTTCATCATCTTCAATTTGGTGTATTTAAAACTGAGCTTTAGTTGGTGAAAGAAATTTCAAGTTCGTTGGATTTTGGATTGGTGGGATAATGTTTTACCAATTGACCTGGCACTTCATTACCCGCATACGGCATCTCATCAGGTCTTCTAACAGCTTCAATACAACTTCTCTGTATCCGCCCCTTAATTTTCTGAGTTTTAAGTTACCTTTAATAATTGTGATGAGAAAAGTATGCCGACTCAAGTCGGTTTCTGATAATTTGGACAGAGACGGCATACAAGTAAATGGGAACACATGATAATTTTAAGGTTTGAGTGCATATAGTTCATACATATTCAATGTATGAAAAATGGAATTGCTTATGATTTTCTATTTGTTTCGTTTGAAATTGTATTATATATTTGAAAGCTTTTCATTATTTCTAATATGTGACGTTTCACTCACAGGCTGTCACTGCTATGGTCCAACAAGCAATGCAGTATATTGATGAGACACCAGATGTTGAAACCAAGATTGAGCTTATTAAAACACTAAACAGTGTATCGGCCGGGAAGGTTAGCTTGATAACATCATTTTATGTATATTTTTGTTGACAATTATTGTTTTCAACCTCTTAAACTGCATCATTCTTTTGTAGATTTATGTGGAGATCGAGAGAGCCCGATTGATTAAGAGACTAGCTAAGATTAAGGAAGAGCAGGGGCAAATAGCTGAGGCTGCTGATTTGATGCAAGAAATTGCGGTCAGTTTTTTTACTTGTAAATCATGTAATTAAACTATTGCTGCGCTTGAATTTGATTGTTGGAACATTTTTTAAATTGCTGACTTAAAGTTGAAATTTTTTGTTGGATACAATAATTTCTGCTTATGATCATCTGAATGAGGAATCAATTCTGGATAATTGGGTATATACTGGCTACAAGAAAACTGATCATCTAAGCATAAATTAAATTGCTTATTTACCCAGTGGGAACTTCTATATCTATTAACAAAATATCTCTCGTTTCTTCACAATAATGTCATTTTTGGTCATTTATCTACTAATTGCTTGTCAGCATTGCCAAACATCAAACATATGTTTATCTGGTTACTACAGCTTTAAACAGAAGCATACATATCCAAACACCCCATAAAGTTGCTCTCATATTTGTCTTGGTGCTGGCCACAGGTGGAAACTTTTGGTGCAATGGCAAAAACTGAAAAGATCGCATTCATTTTGGAACAAGTGAGAAAATATTTTTTAAGTCGTCTTACCCTTATATTTGGAACAGAGATATGATGCATGGTACTGTAATGTACACAGGTTCGGTTGTGTTTAGACCGACAAGATTATGTGCGTGCACAAATACTTTCTAGGAAGATTAGCCCCCGAGTGTTTGAATCCGACCCTTCCAAAGAAAAGAAAAAGCCAAAAGAAAGTGAGAGTATTGTGGAAGAGGCCCCTGCTGATATACCATCATTGCTGGAACTAAAGAGGATTTACTATGAACATATGATACGGTATGCAAACGTGTGATTTTCTTGTTTCAAAGTTCTTAAATTTAAAGTTGGATTTTTATGGGGGTGCTTTGGATGTTTGTTGTAAAAGTAATCATGTGATTTTGTAGAATCAGAATCCAATAATTAACTGCAATTAAATTGACTGTAGGAGATGGTGTGTAGATCTGCTTTTGTTGTTGAAACCATAATACTAAGAGAATTAGTGTTGGGAAAGTTTAATGTATGAGTTTGTTCATAAAAAATAACTTTATTTTAAATTAGAAAATTGTATGACCATACAGGGTATTTTTTTTACCAGAAAAGAAAGATATACATGTGGTGAGATGGAAGTAAAAATATTTTAAATTGTGATAAAAGAATTGGTAATTAGATAATTTTGTTTTTCCCTTTGATAACTTATTTGTTGCAAGTATTCTGAAACTGAGAATCTATAAATGTTTATTGGACCCTTGATAATCAGATGGGGCTTCTGATAAAATATCATGCTCGTCTAATATCCAACATTACAAAAAAAACATAACTCTTATGTCTGTTATATGTTGCTGATCAATGCCTTTTGTTTTACATTCGTTACTTTTGGGTCTCTTTGAGTTTCTTTTACTGTTTCTTATATTATTTCTACCTCTTGCATATGTGCAGGTACTATTCACACAACAATGAGTACCTTGAAATCTGCAGATGCTACAAATCGATATATGAAATTCCTTCTGTTAAGGAAGACCCTTCAAAGTGGATACCGGTAAAAACTCTTCTCATTTGCTGTTTCATGAAACTATTTAAGTTTCAACATTTCTCATAAATCTTCTTAGCTTTCTACAACATGAATTTTTGTTTTAATTTAATATAATGCAGGTTTTAAGGAAAATTTGCTGGTATTTGGTTCTGGCACCACATGATCCTATGCAGTCCAGTCTTTTGAATTCGACATTAGAGGATAAAAATCTTTCAGAAATTCCTCATTTTAGGTACATGTATTTTACAATTTACAGTAGAAGTCTTTCTTTCTTATAGAGGATTAAAAAGGGTCAGGTCGCGTATTGTGTATCGGGTCAAACAAGTGATTCTATATTGGGTGATGATCCGTACCACTGTTTTTTAGTCGCACACCACCAAATGTGCTTTAGGGTGTTGTACCGTACAATGCTATAAAGAACGTTTGGTGATGTACGACTAAAAAAAGGTGGTGTACGGATCACCTCCTCTTTATTACAGGGTTGAAATTCTCACATTTTCTCTATCCATCTTTTAAAATCCAGAACTAAACAGTTTTAGATATGATTAGAAATTTTACTTTTGGTATTTGGTAATTTTTTATTTTGGTAACCAACCTTTTTTTAGCTTGAAAACCTTTTTAAGGGCTAATTGCCTTAGGTACTTGCATAAAATCTTCATCAGAATGCCTAAAACTTGGTATTTCTTTTGGCCAAACCCTTGAAGCTTTCTGGACAGAATCACAGAACCATGTTGGTTTATTTGGAAACTTCGATGGCATTTTCTGTTCTTAAATATCCGATTATTTAAGCTTCTCCAAATATATATACATGTTTCATGCAAAACATAACCCAACTCGACCCATTTGAAGGTAAATGGGTAGAATTTGCAATGTACATTCTTATCCTATCTTATTTTATGTTATAAATATTCTGATGACCTCTCCCTGTGGTTATAAGGTCGCTGCTTAAACAAGTGATCACAATGGAAGTCGTTCAGTGGACTGCTTTGTGGAATGCTTTTAAAGACGAGTTTGAAAATGAAAAGAACTTGCTTGGTGGCTCATTAGGAGACAAAGCTGCAGAGGATCTTCAGGAGAGAATTATAGAGCATGTAAATATGCATTAAATTTTTTGTTGCATTTTTCTTATATTTCATTGATAGAAATGTTCATTTGCTTATTGCAGTCTTTTTGTACTTGCAGAATATCTTAGTTGTCTCGAAGTACTACACAAGGATCACTGTGAAACGACTTGCAGAGCTGCTTTGTCTTACTGTTGAGGTCTGTATACATTTTTATTCACATATACATCCACATTTCCTTTCGTTCATTGCTTAACCAAAAGCTTTTTTTATATAGAGGTTAGATATATCTTAATCTCATACCACACGTCCAAAGATAATGTCATTAATATATTAGAAGTTTTTTGATTTGCAAAACTTTTTTTTCAATTTTTCAAAAGTTTTATAAATAAGGAACACAGTAATAGTGATTAAAAACAAAATTATTGCAATGCTTGTTTTAGGAGGTTCTATGCATTATAAGTAGGTTTTTGCACGACTTTCAACCACTTCCCCTTTGAACCATTTAACATGTTTTACCATGCACCCCAAAAAGAGCCATTCATTACTAAACTGTTCAAAATTGTTAAAAGTTAAATTTTTAAGGTCCAAAACATGAATCCAAACATCTTTATGGTGGCATTACTTTTAGAAAAAGTCTTATTAAGTAATACTATTCCCCGTGTTTCAGGAAGCCGAAAAACATCTCTCTGATATGGTGGTATCGAAAGCACTGGTAGCAAAGGTAGACCGACCTCTAGGTATTGTTTGTTTCCAGTCAGCCAAAGACAGCAACGATGTTCTAAATTCATGGGCAATGAACTTGGAGAAGGTTCTAGACCTTGTCGAGAAAAGTTGCCACCAAATTCACAAGGAAACAATGGTTCACAAAGCTGCCTTGAAAGTATGAACACTCGCTGACATGGCCATCACATAAACACATCGAAAAGTATTTGACCAGGTTCTTGATGATTAGAGTGTGTTTTTCCACATTGAAGACTTGAAATGAGAATGGTCGATTGTAAGAGGTGGACAGGCATATTCCTATCATTTTATTAGTTTTCTTACTGTGTTGTGATCACGCTTTTGGTGATATAGTACTGAATCTGTGACTTGGAATATGTAGTACCTTGTCTGAATCATTTGTTATGAACTGTACAATTTGCATTGCGATATCCCTTAACTTGTTATGCACGGTGTTGTTAGCCACTTGTTCTTGACTTTGATCTACAGTCGGGGCCTCAGGTGATGGCAAAACGAATTCTCAGACACGTTTGGTAATGGGTTGAAACAAGCTCATATTAAGATTTGGGTTGGGTTAACCAGCTATGTTGACCAACTGGCATTTTTATCTCTTTAATCTTTTAAATTACAAATGCGTTAAACATGTTTATGAATATTGTGTTCTTTAGATACCGACAGATTGTGTTGTCGAATCAGCTGGCCAGGTGCAAACCAATTTGTTTTTGGATATGAAATTGACATTACCACAAACATAACCATTAACCAATTTGTTTTTAGATATGGAATTGACATCACCACACACATGATAGTTGTCCGTGTACAGAGTCTGCAATGCCAATGATGATAATTGATACGCACAGCTAGTCGTGCCCAAAAACCAGTTAATGGCCAAAGCCGCCAAACCAGTTTGTACCCGACCCTAACCTGTTTTTTGGTCAACGGGACCAAAACCGGGTTTGACTAAAATCTTACCGGTTTTTTTACCGGCTTGAACCGGTTTTTTTTACGGGTTTTTGCCTGTTTTTTCCTGAATACCCGGTCTCTAACCAGTCCGAAATGTTGGATTCCCTAACCGGTTACCTAACCGGCGGTTTTTCAAATACCCGAACCGGTTTTTCAATAACCGGTTATTTTCAGGTTACGGGTCGGGTTTTTTTTAACCGGTTTTCAAAACCCGGTTTTTTTTGGCACCTCTACCGCTCTACGCACAACGATAATTTATCCAAGCATCTTTCGAGTTATGTTAAGGAAATCCTATAATGTCTGGATAACTTTGGGGCGTAGATGGAGGGTTGGTCGATGATCATTATTATCAGCAAACCAGATATAATGATCATCGACTAACCAGATATATTGGTTTTGGTTTGACAATTTGTGAACGTAAATCTATCCTGGAAGCCTTGGTTAACAGAAATTGGTTTAGGTATCCAATTAACTGAAATTATTAATCACATATCATCTTTGAATTAACCATACATATATTCTGTAAGGAACTCGGTTATTGTTCATGTAATGTTAGATTGGGACAAAAGGTTTAGTGGCTTTAAGTGGATGAAAATGATAGAAGTTAAAAATGGAATGAGTTGCGAATAGCTGACGGGGCACTGAAATAAACTTGATTTTTGAATCTTGACCCTTGATTTTAATCTAAGAGTCAAGAATACTCTAACTTAACAACTTGAGAGATTCTAACTTGAGGGTAATCCTTACCTGTACTTGTATGTTTCCAAATATAAGGCTTTTTTAGAAAGTGTCGAGTAGTCTAAAAAATTTATGTCAAGTTAATTTTGATTTTAGTTTAATTTAATTAATCATCTAAATTTTGTTATAAAACCATATTGGTTGTGAATCAGGTTGGTTAGGAACGATTATCCATTTATATTTTGTTATGAAACAACATTTTGATTTCATAGATCTTTGACAACTTAATGTAGATTCTAATTCGTTGAATATCTTTCACAAATGACATGTAAGATTATAACACGTTAGTTAAGTTATTCTTCTAGGTTCTGTTAACAAATTCATCTATTTCATTTAATTTAAAGTTTATCTTCTTTTACGCATTTATAAAAAGATGAAATGTAAATCCACAATTTATGAAATTTTGAGAGCCAATTACTAGCCGGATGGTTAAGGCTTCATTTTTTTGAGTTTTAGAATCTCTATGATTACATACGAGTTTATTATTATTATTATTATTAAATAAAAGTAGCCTATTTCATAGTGAATGTAGAACAAAACACTATAGTATATACCAATGACTAGAAAAAATAAGAAGTAAAAAAAATATAATAATATTTTGACTATAAAAAGAGTAGGCAAAAAATAGAAATAAATTGTTGTCATTTCTTCTTTATTCTCAACCCATTAAAACATTTTTTATTTTTTTTTTTACAGTTGACTTTTGAATAGAAACAAACACTTTCACTGTCAAATGTTGAGGTCCTAACTCGACAACGAATAGTCGGTCGTTTAAACCGGATCCCGCTACCACGAGACGGGCAACGATGCCAAAAGGAAAAATCTCACTAGTCTCCCACTAACAACTAGAAATTAATAAAGTATAAATTTATACCTGACAAGATTCGAACCTCCGTCTCATGGGTAAAACATGGGTGTCTCACCACTTTTAACCATGAATCATTGACAAAACATGATGACTTATGTTAGTTGTTTCTAAAAATATTATATATATATATATATATATATATAAATATATATATTTTTTGAGTTATTATCACAAATAGTCCATGTGCTTGGTAAAAGGACTAAAGCGTCCTTATGTGCAATGCATGCGAAGGACTTAACGGATCCAAACTAGAGACATTTAAAGGTAGGGATGGTAGACGTGGGCAAAAAAACCGGTTAGGGAAAACCGGTTAGAGAATAACCGAAACTGAACCGGTTTCTAACCGGTTATTCCCTAACCGGTT
>JAOEHQ010038991.1:0-12494 GCA_025447715.1 Asclepias incarnata | reverse complement strand
TTAAAAAAAAGGGGTTCCTAAAGGTTCCTAACCTTTTAGGGGTTCCTAAAATAACTTTTCACTATATATATATATATTTGACAAGTATATATTATTCACATCACGCTACTCCGTATTTACGGAGTAGCCACAAAATTACAATCTTAGCTTACATTAAAAATGATCCAATCCTCCCATCCAATACTACCTCGTTTCAACTTACTTTTATACCATAAAAAACCAAGAGCCTTAATTTTCCGTAGCCACAAAATTACAATCTTAGCTTACATTAAAAATGATCCAATCCTTTCATCCAGTACTACCTCGTTTCAACTTACTTTTATACCATAAAAAACCAAGAGCCTTAATTTCATGATAAACCGAATCACTAGAAATCAAAGAATGCTCGAAAACCTTTTCGTTCCTAGCCTTCCAAATACACCAACATGACACGAATATAATGAACTTGAAAACCTTCCTTGAAGTCTTCTCCAAGCCGACTTTACTGTTGAACTCGATCAAATCCTTCAAAGTAGAAGCGGAAACCGATCCAACTTTGCACCAAGCACAAACCACAATGAATAGACCCAAAGTTACAATTTCGTATCAAGAGAGGTTTATTAGTGGGTAAATGATCAAGATTAGCTCGCCACATAAAAATATTGCATTTTTTTGGAACCCATTTCACCCATTTAAACACGAACCTTTGGCTATAATCCATACCGCTTCTAAAATGATCTTTGACACTCGTAACCGAAAAAACCTTACTTTTGTTGCCCAACCAAACCCACCTGTCTTCACTGTCGTTTAACCGCACCCCATCAATAGCATTACGGAAACCATTCCATTCCTCCAACAATTCGTGATCAAAAGGACTCAAATACCAATCCGGACTCGATTCAGGTACTAACTCTGAAATAATATATATAGTGGGAACGGGTTATTTCTTTAATTCGTTGTCCATTTTTGTTTAATATACATATTGTTATCAGTTGATATATTTATACTCACCAATCCTCTCTTTCTTTAAAAAAAAACCTACTGAACTACCCAAACTATCTCTATCATTTATTAATTAATTTAAATATCTCCACCTAACATACGTATAATACTCTTAATGAAATTATTTACAACATACATCCCTCAACCCTTAAAATAACTACATTACCCCTTCTTACATTAATAACCACACCACTACCGTCACCACCTGTCGCCGTCGCCGCTACCGCCACCACCCGTCGCCGCCACCACCGCCGCCCCTACCACCCGTCGCCGCCGCCACCACCACCCATCGCCGCCATTACCACACCGCTACCGCTACCACCACCACTGCTACCATCATCGCCGCCGTATCGTGCGGGCTTCCGTCTACTATATAAAAAACTTACATAATTGAAAGGGCCTTTAATTTAATTTAATATGTTATATTTCGAACTGTGGGTCTTTAATATATTAAATTAAAAAGCTGCATTTCTTTACATTATCTCACGTTTTTTAAAAATCTTATTACTTATTATTTGTCGATGGTAGAAAAAGGTTGGCAGTTTTGGGTAAAAAAAACAAAGATGTACGTATAACCAATTGAATTGACCACATGTTGCAATGCATTTCGATAAAAATGGATTCGTTGGCATAGTTTTGGCGCCATTCTAATTCTAATTATAGTTAAATTATATATATATGGAGAAGAAAAGAAAAACATATAGTAAGTGATGCATGACCATTGACCACATGCATATATGCTGCTAAATCTGTTGCATTTGGGCATAATTAGGTCGACTTTTGCCCATAATTTCATTGATTTGAGATGAGGTCATGATGTATTATCCAAATCTGTGCAAGTGACCAAACCACAAGGACCATCATTTTTTTTACAAAATCTTAATAGAGTCGGCGAGTGTTACCGATTTTTAAAATTAGTGATATATAATCGATGTAACTTTCAGATTGTGATATATAATTAATGAAGTTCAACCTAAATCACCAGAACCATATCTGTGTAATTTACTTATAGTTTTGCAATTCTCTATTTATTAAAGGGTTTTGCTATCGTTAATATGCATAAATAGTTGTAATTTTTATAATATAATTCAGAGGTGAGTTTTTATGACAGTAGTTAACTAACATTTTCCTTTATTAAATTATGGCAATGTCTTGGTCCTTGAACAAAGGAAGAAGATTCTTAAAATAGGGTTGTTCAAATTAATTAGCCATGTGAATGGGCTGGTCTTTTTATCATTTTTAGCTTGACCACTTAGAGATCTTTTAAAAGGAAACTTTGCTTTCTACAAAGTCAAACATCTCCTAATATATATAGTTCGATTATTATAAAGATACAAATCAGTAATAGAACAAACATCAGCCAAATACATTCTGCTTCTTTTTTCTACTTTCACAAGAGTGCACACTATATATAGTTCTTAAACTTAAAAAAAAAACAAAAAAAAAACACCATTTGTGGGTTTTGATTAGTGTTTTATAGTAATAATGGATGGAAGTGACATATATAAAGCTGCTAATAGTATTAGATTAGGGAGCTTAAGAGCAGGTAGCACACGAGCAGGAAGTTTACGATCTGGAAGCACTTCAGTATGGAGGAATTCTGGCATGGATGTTTTTTCAAAGTCTTCTCATCAAGAAGACGACGAAGAAGCTCTTAAATGGGCATCTCTTGAAAAGCTGCCAACGTTCGATCGTTTGAGAAAAGGTTTGCTTTTTGGATCAACTGGACCGTCTAATGAAGTTGATGTAGACAATCTTGGAATAGATGATAGAAGGCATTTACTTGATAGACTTGTTAAAGTTGCTGATGAAGATAATGAGAGGTTTTTGTTCAAGTTCAGGGACAGACTTCACAGGTACCGAAATTTATTTATTTATTTTATTCGTATTTTGTTTTTACGTTTTCTGCATTTGTGATAATGTGTGTGATAATTGGTTTTTTTTTGACATGTTTACAGAGTTGGTATTGAAATGCCAACGATTGAAGTCAAATATGAGCATGTAACTGTGGAAGCAGATGTCAATACAGGAAGCCGAGCCTTGCCTAGTTTTATAAACTTTTACATTGAAGCTTTGGAGGTAAGAAAAAGAAATTAAGATCAATATATAGACATGGTATTCATGATGTTTTTGAGGATCAAGTTTGTTCATGTTTCTGTCTTGTAGGGGTTCTTGAGTTTATTCAATCTACTTCCGAATTCGAAAAAGCATATAACTATCCTTGATGATGTTAGCGGAGTCATTAAGCCTAAGAGGTGAGCAGAAAGGACATTAAGTACTGTAAAATGTGCTATTCACCAACCTTTTCCAATTTCTATTTTAGGTACTAAACTTTTGAAAGGACACAAAACTATCAGAGTTTTTTAGAAAAAAGTTTGATTTAAGGTAACAACCTTTTAACCAAGTAGACTTCTTTTGTGATGTGGCGTCAGAAGCCAAGTTATTATGGTCTATCAAATTGGACAAAAGTTGGTTAGCTTTTTATGCAATTAGCCCACATAAATTTACCTTTATTGATTATTTTTCTAACTAATTGTACTGTTTTTTTACTGAAAAATGTTTTAGAATGACATTACTTTTGGGTCCTCCAAGTTCTGGTAAGACAACACTATTGAAAGCCTTGGCTGGGACTCTCGCCAAGGAGCTTAAGGTAAATAATTAATCCTAAAATACTTCCGAAATTAAACACATACATTGTTTTTCACTCATTATGAAGTTCTAAGTAATTTGTCTTGTGCATACGTAGAACTCGGGTAAGGTAACGTATAACGGGCATGAGTTACATGAGTTTGTGCCAGAAAGAACTGCTGCTTATATTAGTCAAAATGATGTCCATATTGGAGAAATGACTGTTAGAGAGACACTGGCTTTCTCTGCAAGATGTCAAGGCGTTGGATCACGTTATGGTTAGTTTCTTAGTATTTACGTTTTGTTATTCTTTCTACAATTGTAGATATCTGTATAACATAAGTCGTATCCAAAAACTTGCAGATATGTTAGTAGAGTTATCTAGAAGAGAAAAAGAGGCAAATATTAAGCCTGATCCTGACATTGATATCTTCATGAAAGTAAGAAATGATCTATATGGTGTGACATAATATTAAGCATTTTGAATCCTTCATGATCTAAATCATATCCTTTATCATTGTTTTGTTGTTATTCAGGCTGCTTCAACCAAAGGTCAAGAAGCTAGCGTGGTCACAGATTATACCCTCAAGGTACAAACTTGCAAATTAGAGTTAAAAATATACACAGTTCAAATGGTTTGTGTAATGGGTCAAAACATATTTGGGTTGAAACGGGTAATCTGTGTACAGGTTTAACATGTTGGATCAGGTTGACCCAAAATACTTTTTGTCTTGGGTCAATTCCTCTTATATAACTTTTATATATCATAATATATAAAGATAACGTTTTTATGTATAAAAGTAACATCGAATTATAAAAAATTTTGTTCTTGAAATTATCCATTCCAGTTTGCTTTGCTTTGCTTTACTTTTAGCTAATCCTTATGCGTTAATACGTTTAAAATGTTAGTGATGTAACATAACCCAATCAAGCCATTCATAAGTATATAGGTCGAATTTGTTGCATACAATGTAAATGGTTTATTGTGCAGCTATTGGGTTTAGACATATGTGCTGATACCATGGTAGGAGATCAAATGCTAAGGGGAATTTCCGGAGGACAAAAGAAACGTGTGACAACAGGTGAAATGATAGTGGGACCGTCAAAGGTTCTTCTTATGGATGAAATATCAACAGGATTGGATAGTTCTACAACTTATCAGATTGTGAACTCACTTAAGCAATTTGTTCACATTCTCGAGTACACTGTTGTCATTTCACTCCTTCAGCCTGCACCAGAGACGTATGATTTATTCGATGACATTATACTCTTGACTGATGGAAAGATTGTATATCATGGCCCGCGTGAAAACGTGCTTGAGTTTTTTGAATCAACAGGGTTCAAGTGCCCTGAGAGGAAAGGTGTTGCTGACTACTTGCAAGAAGTAAGTATTGTCCATCCTTCCATTATATTATTTATGTCTTTTTATATAAATAAAATTATTTATCCAACGATCAAACCAACAAACTACCCACCTCCATGGTGGCCTAGTTGTGAGGCATTGTAAAAGTCCAAGAGACCCGGTGTGTTTGAACCTCCTTAGGTGAACATCTTGGGATTGGGATAACCAAAGAAAAAGTCTACCAGATGGCCACAGGAATACCGGTTAGGTCGCGTACACATCAGACTCAGGCTCGACTTTTTCTGGGTAGCCTTTTTGGCTCGACTTTTTCCGGGTAGCCTGAATAGGATCCCTCTCCGTTTACTCTATCAAACTAACAACTGATAAACAATGACTACTAAAAGGTTTAAAACTTAAACCTGCAATCCAGACATAAGAATTAATGTTCAAATACCACTAGCTAAGGATCTTATGTTACGATAATCTATCCGGGAATACGTGGTCTGTCGAATTAAGCAATGAATACATTAAACAACAATTCTAAGTTCTGTCTGGATTAAATGCTAAAAGATGTTTATATTTTGTATACTACAAGAAAAATATCATTCAGTGACAGTAGTTTTAGCAATACTTTTTAAAATATCCAGGTAAAAGCTAATTTTCATTTTCACCTCCAAAAGTGTAGGTAAAAGTGGAGGCGGCGTAAAAACTTTTACCTTACGCTATATCCACACTTTTTATGTGTGGGTAAAATGTTTTGAATCAATCTTTTATTGTTTTTGATAACACTTTTATCATTAATAATGACACTTTTTTAAAAGTGTCACTAAATAACATATATCTTGTAGTAAATAAAAAAAACAAGTGGTAAGATATGTCTGATGACTTTGTATATATAAGCTCTTTTTGGAGTAAACTTACAGGCAGATAAAACAATAGTCATTTGTTTTCTATGCTTAATGATCAGTCTGACATTTGAGTTACAGTAAATTACCATCTTAACGCTCATAATGTTCATACAATTCTTGTTATATATAGGTGACATCAAAGAAAGATCAGCAACAATATTGGACAAGAAGAAACGAGCCTTATCGATTTGTGACTGCTAAGGAATTTGCAGAAGCATATCAATCATTTCATGTCGGAAGGAAAATGGGGGACGATGTGGCCATCGGATATGACAGAAGTAAATGCCACCCTGCTGCTCTCACTACCGAAAAGTATGGTTTGAATAAGAAAGAAGTTTTGAAAGCTTGTACTGATAGAGAAATCTTGCTCATGAAAAGAAATTCTTTTGTCTATTTCTTCAAATTGTTCCAAGTAAGTGTTCAACACCTCATTTTTCGTAATCTTTTAACAAACTTATACTCATAGATCTAATGAATATCATGATTTCAGCTAACAGTCATGGCACTTATTGCTATGACGGTGTTTTTTCGAACTGAGATGCATAAAAGAAATGGAGAAGATGGGGCGTTGTATACTGGTGCTCTATTTTTTGGTGTGGTTATGCTCATGTTTAACGGGTTTTCAGAGATTTCAATGACGATTGCAAAACTTCCTGTCTTTTACAAGCAACGGAACTTCCTCTTTTTTCCCTCGTGGTCTTATGCTATTCCCTCGTGGATCATCAAGATTCCTATTTCATTTCTTGAGGCTGCGGTTTGGACAATCATCACGTACTACATCATAGGATTTGATCCTAACATCTCAAGGTAACTAGCTTTCTAGACTGGTTGCACTTATCTTGGAAGTGATCATTGTAGGAAATTTCCGTCCCCGAACACAGCTTCTTGCTTACAAACAAAAATGAATTACAGTACAATCTAAGACGTCTCTCCTATTTTCAGAATAATGTCTTTTATGGCCATTTCTTTCGTTAGATAAAATATATTGTCAGAATTATCCAAATGCCCAAGCATCTCCCATTTTCTAGTTTTAAAGGAACTTAAACAGCACGAAACATCCAAACACCATCTACTATATAACTTATGCTGACAATTTCATTACAGCGGATTATCTGGTAGTCATTATTGAATATCTTGTAGTCATACCACTTTCAAAAAGCAGATAGAAACACCCCTAAATGATAATTTCTTTCTTTTGTACTAACTTTCTCAAATTTTGCAGATTCTTCAAATACTACTTGATACTGTTGCTAGTTAACCAGATGGCTTCTGGATTATTTCGGTTCATTGGAGCGTTGGGTAGGAACATGATCGTTGCAAACACGTGTGGTGCATTTGTACTTCTCTTAGTATTTGCATTGGGTGGTTTTGTCCTGATACGAGGTATTATATAAACTACTTTAGAAACGCAAGATGTGATTCTATTAGTTGTTTTAATCAGTACCATTTTTTTTCTCATATAAGATGATGTCAAGGCTTGGTGGTTATGGGGATACTGGACTTCTCCCATGATGTACGCAATGAATGCACTTGCCGTAAACGAGTTTCTTGGTCACACTTGGAGAACGGTAAGTCACACAAAGCTTTGTTTATGCAGAGGTGGCAAGATGGTGCGTTGCTTAACAAGTGAGAACACGTCAACATTTTGTACCGGTCAAAACGGGTTGGGTTGATGATTTTCGTTAGTCGTTCCAAAACTAAATGATACATCAAATACGAGTATGAAATCAATATTACCAGAATAATACCAAATCTTTGAATAAAATAACCCACATGATCGTATGACTTAAAAATAGACTTTGGACAACTTTCAACCTGTTTGACCGGCTCCTCTTTATAGCTATATTTCTTGAACCCACGCATAAGTAAATGGGTTGAAAAGGACAGCTCTAGTTTTGTGTGTGTATCATATATGCATTCATCATTCAAGCTTACATTTTGAAATGATTTTTGTGTCACAAATAGCCTGTGAATGGAACAACATTGGGGAATCAAATAATCACAAGCAGAGGGTTCTTTGCAGAAGCTTACTGGTATTGGATTGCAGTTGCAGCCTTATTTGGATTTATTTTCGTATACAACTTCTGTTATGCTTTGTCTCTTGCCTTCCTAGATAGTGAGTTTTCCTATCCCTTTTTTTCTTGATGTAAAATGCTGTTATAAACTAAAAGATTAAACCCCTTATGAGACTTGAGTTGAGATTCAGAGTTTATTAGTCTTGGGTTTTTACCTAAACCTATATAGTCATATTGTAACAACTAATATTCCCTTTCCGTTTCTACAGCTTTTGAAAAAACTCAAGCAAATGTACCAGCCGACGATGCAAGTGATGCGGGCGTTGAATTATCATCTATGAATAAGGAAGATAGCGGAAGTCAAAACAAGAAGAAAGGGATGATCCTTCCATTTGAACCACATTGCATTACCTTCGACGATGTCAAATACTCTGTTGATATGCCACAGGTAGTTAACATTTGAAAATTTGCAGAAGTTTAGGTCAACAGGTTAGGGTTAAAACAGGTAGGGTCGGTCCAGTTTCCCCCAAACCTCTTTTTCTTTTTTGTCTAATTTCTTTTGTTATAAATAATAATTGATATAGTGAAGGGATCAAGTAACAATACCTACTGAACAAGAACTGTAAAAACACATCACATACACATACTTACCCGATAAAATCACTTTATTCATGATCACAGACATTTCAAAGTCTGTCAAAAACAGGATGAGCATTCTAAAAAATGAGTATAGTTTGACAAAACTGTAATTGCACAATTCCGTTGTGCATCTATGGTTTTTCTGGTTTATATGTATTTTTTTTAAAGAATAATGATACATATGTCTAATTCTGGTTTATATGTGTTTTTACCATTATTCACCAAGTGTTCTTAAAAGAATCAAGTCTAAATGATATATTTGTGAGGGTAAAAAACAAAATTATTACAATATATACATATAAATCTCTCAATAAAATAGATATAGGAGGCTTTATTTATTAAAAATACACACTCGCTAATTTTTAAGTAAACGGGTCCAAATGGTGACATGTAACTTTACTGACCGGTTTATGAAAACGACTGTAGGAAATGAAAGATCAAGGGGTGGGTGAAGACAGATTGCTGCTACTTAAGGGAGTTAGTGGAGCTTTCAGACCTGGTGTTCTAACTGCTTTAATGGGAGTTAGTGGTGCTGGAAAGACTACTCTTATGGACGTGCTAGCGGGTCGGAAAACTGGTGGGTATATTGAGGGTGATATCAAGATTTCCGGGTATCCAAAGAAACAGGAAACTTTTGCTCGGATTTCTGGTTACTGTGAGCAAAACGACATCCATTCGCCTCAGGTTACAGTTTATGAGTCATTACTTTACTCGGCCTGGCTCAGGTTAGCATCAGATGTTGACGAACAAAAACGAAAGGTTAGCAATAAACCCATGTGTAACGAAGTTGCTTTCTCCTGTTAAAGAAAAACCCCTTTTTGCGTTTTTTTTTTTAATTTTGAAGGATATTGTTTACAGATGTTTGTTGATGAGGTTATGGAACTTGTGGAACTAAACCCACTTAAGGATGCATTAGTTGGATTACCTGGTGTTAATGGTCTATCAACAGAACAGCGAAAGAGGTTAACCATAGCAGTTGAGCTCGTTGCTAATCCTTCCATAATTTTTATGGACGAGCCAACCTCTGGGTTAGATGCTAGAGCTGCAGCTATTGTGATGAGAACCGTTAGGAACACAGTGGACACCGGAAGAACAGTTGTATGTACCATTCATCAACCAAGCATCGACATTTTTGAAGCTTTTGATGAGGTACATTTACAGAATCGCACTTTGTTAACAACAATTAAACTATTTCTATATAACAAATGTATATAACTAGCGTATACTGGTTTTCCAGCTGTTCTTGATGAAAAGAGGAGGACAAGAACTATATGTTGGACCAGTAGGTCGTCATTCTTGCCATATAATTGAGTACTTCCAGGTATAACACTCTCAACTATATAGAACAGAATTAAGCTGTAACAGTCGCAAGTTGACGTCAGTGAAATAATATAGTTGACGACACTCTCAATTTATAGTTGATGACAGACAATGTCTCCTTCTATGATATATCTGTTTTAACTTGACCCACCCATCTTGCCATCGTTAATATAAATTGACTGCACAACAATCTCGAGGACTAATATTATTTTGAGTTATAACCAAATAATATACTGTAATTTTTTGTTATCTTAATAGACATTGGACAAAAAATGTGTCAGGTCAACTCGATCCGATTCACTCTAAAGAATTACTCGTTTTAACTCCGACCAACCTGACTTTCCGTCTAGTCATCGTTAACATAATTGTACCCAGCTTTTCAGACTAAAAACCCAAATGCTTATTTTTTTTCCCCCAAAACAGGCTATCGATGGTATAAGTAAGATTAAAGACAGATATAACCCTGCAACCTGGATGTTGGAAGTCAGTACTTCAGCACAAGAAGTCACTCTCGGAGTTGATTTCACAACAATTTACAGGAATTCCGAGCTTTACAAGTGAGTACATGACCGATCAATCCATATACATTGTTTCTTTGTCTGTATAGAAAAAAGTGCTAAAATTTTCATCTAATTTCACAGGAGAAATAAGGCCTTGATAGCCGAATTAAGTGTACCACGTCCGGGGACGAAAGATCTGTTCTACCCAACTCAATACTCACAGTCCTTCATGGTTCAATGCATTGCATGTCTATGGAAACAACGGTACTCATACTGGAGAAACCCACCTTACACTGCCGTACGTTTTATCTTCACCACCTTCATTGGAGTCATTTTTGGTACGATGTTTTGGGATCTCGGCAGTAAAAGGTAAATAGTTAAACATCGTTTCCCTTTTTTGGTACCATGTTTTGGATCTGGGGGGTACAAATGTACAATATATGGAACAATGTTTGAATTTCATAGGTTTGATGTTTATTCATGTTCAGGACAACCCAACAAGATCTGGTGAACGCGATGGGTTCAATGTATGCTGCAGTGCTTTTCTTATCAATCCAAAACGCATCAGCTGTCCAACCAGTTGTAGATATTGAGCGAACTGTGTTTTACAGAGAAAGAGCTGCCGGAATGTATTCTGCATTGGCATATGCTTTTGCTCAGGTAAGTTCATATTTTAAGTTGGTGACTTGGTGTAGTTTAGGGTAGGGGTGGACATGTAAGTGGGTGGCTGGATTGGGTAACACGTCTAAATAAGCTTTATGACTAACCTAGATATCCAACCCGCTTTGCGAGCTGACTAATTCCAGGGTGACCACTCGCTTTGCGAGTAGCACGGAGTCGCCGGTGAACCTCCGTGGCCACAAAGGGTGTATTTTTTTGCTCCTAGGATTTGAACTTGAGACCTTTAGGTATTTTCACTCTTAGTGAACAAGCTTTTACCACTAGGCCACCACCCTAGGGTTGTCTAAATATGTTTTTTACAATACTCCGTAATATTTTTGGTATAATCAAAACATGTGAAGTCGGGTAAAGTTAAACAAACAGTCTGTAATATTTTTGGTACAATCAAAACAGGTCAAGTCAAGTTAAGGAAACAGTTTTTGTCTAGGTTGTTGATGGATAACCGATACATTATCGGGCCTTCATTGACTGATTTCATGGCCTACATGAGAGATGCAAATCGCGTAACACTATGGTTAAACAAACATGAGGTTGGAATTCAAACCTCTGACCTCCACGGCTCCACTTTCTACGTTGCATCTCCCCATCACTAGGCTACTATCATAGAGACTTTTCTTTAGGTTGTTACAAATATATATTTATGTGTTAAGTTTTTCAGAATAGGACGAAGTGATCTATAACATTAAAACTAGAATTTGTACCCATTTTCAACCTATTAAACACATTTCCTTTTTAGCTAAGTTTATTCGTTTGATATGTAAAGAATAGAACATAACCCGAATCAATTTTTTTTTATCTGTTTCCTACAGGTTCTGGTGGAAATTCCGTACGTGTTAATACAAACAGGAGTATATAGTGTGATAGTGTACTCTATGATCGGATTCGAGTGGACTGCTGCTAAATTCTGCTGGTATTTGTACTACCAGTTTAGTTGTCTCCTCTACATGACCTACTATGGTATGATGACCGTTGCTGTCACCCCCAACGCCAACATTGCTGCAATCATTGCTGCCTCATTCTATGGAATTTTCAATATCTTTTCTGGGTTCATCATTCCACGACCTGTAAGTTTCATTTCAACATCACTTTTTTTTTTTTAAATTTTCAATCCATCATTCTGAAATCGTCTTATGTTGTAAAAAAAACCCAGAGCATTCCTGTTTGGTGGAGATGGTACTACTGGGGAAACCCATTGGCATGGACTATTTATGGCATGGTTGTTTCACAGTTCGGGGACTATGACGATGAACTTACAAACGGTGAAACTGTTAAAGGTTACTTGGACCGATATTTTGGTTTCAAGCATAGTTTTCTTGGAGCTATTGCCGGAGTGCACATTGGATTGATTCTGTTTTTCGCGTGCATCTTTGCTTACTGCATTCGATCCTTCAACTTCCAAAAGAGATAGTTTTGTTTTATAATTTTAGCGGATGAAAAATACATCGAATTGTACAAGTACTTGTATTAAACTTTCATTTGT
>JAOEHQ010038980.1:0-12496 GCA_025447715.1 Asclepias incarnata | reverse complement strand
ACAGGGACAGCAGCCAGAATCATATTTTGTAGCTTATTGTCTAAGTCTACCATTCTATGATCCTCTTCAGACCAATGGTCTTTGACCTTAGGTTGAAATCTTTGAGATCCATCAGGATTCAAAATGACTGAAGAAACATTTCCAGGAACATATGGTCCTTCTCTAGTTAGTAAATTTCTTTCTACACCTGCTAAATATTTTATCATGCAAGCTTTCCATGTAACAAAGTTTTCACTATCCCCATTAAATCTAGGAATAGGATTGTTAGGAAAGTGTACATGAACGTTTTGTTGAGTAAGAGCAGAAGTAGGAGGAGTTGCACTAAAAACAGGAAGAGGAGTTGGACCTCTTCTTGTTGGCGAAGGTGGATTATTTGAAGTTGAAGTTACTAAAGGAATTGGTTGATCATTTACGTTATCAGCCATCACAACAGATCAAGTTTATGAATTAAACTTTTTGCTCTGATACCAATTATTAGTCCCACTTTTAAGTGATGAACAAATAAACGTAGACACCTTTATGTCAATAATGATTTTGAACACAATTCTTTGTAAGTAAATAATAAGAACTTAGAAAGACTTTAAGATAAATACTTTAATACAAAAATGTAAAGTAAAGTAAAATAGAAATTGCACAAGTAATTTTCAAATGTATTTTCTTTATTGATGTAATTAAAATACAAGGTTGTTACGGAAACAGAATAATGTAAAACAAGATATTCTAACAACCCTTTGAAGATAACTTTATGATCTATGAGATCAACCTTTTGTGTTAAGTATTTATTATGTATGAACAGAAAGAGTAAATGCAAATTCTATGTAATAAAGTCTGTTTGGTCGTTTTGATATGAATGATTTCAATCAACGATATAGAATGCATTTACTACACTTGGTATTTATAGGTAAATGTTTACAAAATATCTTTTGTAAACAAATACGTATAAATACACGATTTTGTATACAAGGGTATAAATACGAAGTATTTAAGGAAACCCTTGTAAGTGTATAATGTACACAAAAGTCTTTGATGGGACATTTCTGTAGAAATATACACAATCGGAATTTTGTAATTAATGCTTAAAGGATAAGACATTAATTACATACGACTTGTGTGTCAAGTAGTATAATACTCAAGTGTATTGCCTCGGAACTTGTGCAAAGTACAAGTTGAATACTTTATACGAAGTTCTCCAGATAATGATCTGAGGAAGATAGATTCTGGAATCCGCCATGGAGACTATCTTCTTTCTTCTTTCTTCAGTCTTCGACTTCAGATAGAATGTTCAGATTTGAGTAGACCTTTTCTGGAGTGAGTCATAGTAATCTATTCTGGAGTGAGTCCAGATTAATCTGAGGTGAGTCCAGATTAATCTAATTCTGGAATGTGCCAGAGTATATTAGATTACTTGCTCGGATACATTACATGACAAATAATAAACTAGTCCAGGAATCTGGATAGGTCCAGGAAATCTGGACTAACATGGTATCTAATTAAATAAAATCTATTTTATTTACAGAAAGACTAGATGAATGCCCGTACGATACATCGGTAATGGTGGTAGCGGCGGTGTGGTGGTGGCGACAACATTGGTGGTGATGGCGACTGGTGGTAGTGACGATGGCGAGTAGTGTAGGTTATTAATGTATATGGGGGTAATGCAGTTATTTTAGGAGTTAAGGAATAAATGTTGTAAGTTAATTCATTAAGGGTATTTTGAGTATTCAATAGGTTCATGATTAGTGTAAGTTAATTTAATAAGGACATATTGAGTATTTTAAAGTCTGAAAGTTAAAAGAAAAAAAAGATAAGATAAGGGTGCATTTGCTTTATATAATAATATAGATAAATTAATTTATTGAGATTTAAAGTTTTCATTCCCAAAAGGATAGTGATCCTTAAACAAAACTTATTTATCATACACAAAATTATATATATATATATATATATATATATATATATATCATATAGTTGTGTAGTACAATTATGTGATACATATATTTTTATATAATAGAAAAAATATTGTATAGAGATGGGGAAGGTTCATGTGAGAACCATTCACATATGAACATATGTAATATTAAGTATAACTTGATCTGTTTATATGTGAACGACTGATCTGTTCATATGTGAATGAATTTGTTCATATATACCATTTACATATGAACATATTAAGTTATTAAGTTATAATTTAAAGGTTCTTATGGTTCTTTCAATTCAAATTGTTTTCACATGAAACTTTTCCGTATAAAGATTACATTGCTTCCGAAATGATGTGTTAGAGGGTGGGGGTGAATAAGTGGACAATGCGAGTGGATTTGGTACACCGAAACTATTTGTTTTACTATAATTTAAATACTTCATTTAGCATATAATATTGTCAACTATGTGATTGTTCAAATATAATATAATGGAATTTAACTCAGAATGTGTGTTAGGGGGTTGGCAGTGGGTAGTTGTACTGTAATTCATACCATACTCTTTATGTCATTTTATTCTTTTATTTTTTTCATACCACACTCCTTATAGTTATGCTATAATCCATACCACATTTCTTTTTCTTTGTTTTTTTAAAACTAAAATTCCATTAAAATTAAAAACATTACATAAAATAATACTAAAATACATAAAAAAGAATTACATGATACTTCTAAAAAACATTATAAAAAAACATTTAAAAAAAATACATAAAACTACTAAAAGAACATAAAAAACAATTGAAAAATAACAAAAAAAAAAACATAAAACTATTAAAAGAACATAAAAAACAATAAAAACAAACTACACGTCTTCATCTTCGGCGTTGAGGTATGATAAGTTTTGAGTGTGAATATGTTCCGTAAGATCAAATCGGAGGCAAAAATGTGTTTCCTCGTGTCGTATCTCTTCTAAAGCCTCATCGTCAAACACCAGTTGGATCGGTGGATCCCGAATATGAACTGGTGATATTGCGTTATCAGCGTCATGTATAATCATGTTGTGCAATATCACACACGCATAGTCGCATACACTAGGTTTCTAATCCTCTCGATTGTGTGTTGCCGCAAAGGTCGACTTAGTATACCTCATTTTTGTTTGAGAACACCAAATGCTCGTTCAAAATTGAGTTGGTATTTTTTGGATGTTAAAAATTGAAAATGGTGAAGTTGTTTGAATTGGTTTATGTGTGTAGTTGTTTGTATATTTGGCCGGCTATTTACAAAAAAAAATAAATAAATAAAATAATAAATAAAAAATAGGTAACCGTTGACAAGTGCCACGGTACACTAACGTCTCTTTTTTTCCTTCCATCTCGGGTGGCAATTGATACAGTGTTCCCCATACCGCGCCCCATACCGCGTGGTTGGCGGTGGTGATACCGCACGGTATGGGGTGATACCGTGCCTCATACCGCTCCACTGCCAACCCCTTTAGTTTTGGTTCGTAATGGTAGTCAATATATAGTTATATTCATACTTGTCGGATTGACATCCTTTTAAATTATGTCTCTCAAATTGAGATTTTCTAAAAAAGAAAAAATAATGGATCTTATTTTAATTGATAGTGAACCATGTTATTTTGTTAAAATATTTTGATTAGTTTTACATAATCAACTCGATAAATTCCAACTTCAGAGGATCCCAACTCATATTTGTCTATTCTTATTTGTTTTTTCTTTTAAAAAGAAAACAATGATACCAAAGCTTGTCAATGAACAAAATGATGGAGATATTTTGTCGATTGTCATATGAAGGGAAAAAAAATACAACACTTGAGAAACCTTTAATAATTACAACTTTATTTAATTGAATAACAATCATGTCTTTCTGCTAACTCAAATATTATTTGCTGAGGTTTTTAAAGTTAATTTTAATAGGTAAAATATAAAATTTTAAACAATTGTATCCACTCTAGTTAAAAATACACAGAAATATTAAAATAATAAGATAAGATGAAGAATATCATGAAGAATATTAAAGTATGTCCGAACTATAACAATGATCATTGTAATAATATTAATATTAATATTAATAAATAGAAGAGTAGTTTTTAGATATAAGTTTATTACTATTACTAAATCATACTGTTGATATTTTGAGAATTGAAATTCTCTACAAAGGGACCACAATCATTTCCTGGCAAACAAGGGTAATTTAAATTACATATTTTTTTTTAAAAAATGCTTATACCACTAATAAATGTTTAGCTAAAAGGGAACATCAACCAAAAAAAATCCATATATAGTTGAATATAACTATTTAAACATAATTAAGAAATTTTCAATGCTAAAATCAGTTCATTCAATAAAACTAAAAGTGTTCTGGTATAATGTAAAGTAATTGAATAAGTTTCAAATTGTTTATCAAGAACATACGGCAAAAAAGTTGAAGGTGGTGACGTTTAACGTCCATATTAGTTCCGTAAGAAAAGGAATTATAGGATTATTAATTTATTATGCTACAAAGTTTATTTTTTATTTAAATTTTTTTTTTTACATTTATTGTTATGTTGACCTTTTAATTTAAATTAACATACTGAATTTTTTCTTTTATTAATTTTATTTTGGCTTGACTAACTGATTTTCTATTAAATTTAATTAGAGTATTAAATAAGGTAACTACTTAAAATTCAAATTTTAAGACACAACTCAAAGCACTCAAATGCTTGATAATGTAGTATAGATATAGATAGACTAAACCGGTGCCCGCGCAATGCGGTAGCAATGGTGGTAGCAGCAGCGGTGTGGTGGTGGCGGCAACGGGTGGCGGCGGCGGCGGCGATTGGTGGTGATGGTGGTGCCGGTGACGGTGGTGTGTTTATTAATGTAAATGTAATTGAATGTAAAAGGGGATAGTGTAGTTATTTTAGAAGTTGAAGGATAGATGTTGTAAATTATTTCATTAAGGGTATTTTAGGTATATTGGTTAATTATAAAAAGAAAGCTTTTGAAATTGAGGGGTATTTTAGGTATTTCAAAGACAGAAAAGTTGAAAAATGAGGGAGAGTTGCTCTTTTAATAAGAAGTATAGACTATATATAATTAGTAATTAATCAACTTATAACTAAGTAAACATTCCCCTAATAAAACTAACGATAAAAATGAGAGAAGTTTAGCAAGTTTATATATTATGGCCCATAAAATTTTGTAGTCCTCTTTGTATAAGAAGTGTACCCTACTATCAATATCAAATATTAGTTATTGTCTAAAGATATAAGTAACATCATATCCTTCTAAAATATTTCTCTAAAATTCCTACAGATAATCTAGACACCAAATGGCACATGATTTTACCAACAATATTTTATACAAGAATATTTAGAAGACTATAAAATTATGGACGATTACCACACTACCTTTGGATAATGGATATTTGCTTGTTTCTATAGCTGCTCTTGGTAGAAAATCTAAGCAACAAATGGCACATGATTCTACCTTGAATATTTTAGATTAAAAACAATTAAGGGAAACTATATATCTTAAACAACCAAAATGGTTTAGTGTTCGGATGTAATTAAAGGTCTTAAGTTCAAACCTCACTGAATGAACATATTTGTGTAAAGTGAACATGTAATGGGGATGCCCCGGTTACATCTAAGTCAAAAACTCGTCCTTTCAGATAACCTAAACAAAAAAAAAAAACCTTCTCAGTTTATTCGTTTAATTTGATTGATGTAACATAGTAAATGAATAAAATAGCATTATGTATATACTTTCATAATAAATTCTCAAACGCATGAACCACCTACGCCAAGAATCTCAATGTGTGTTAAGTTAGTAAAAACACGTACTATTGATAAACTCATATCTCAAATGGATGATTCTTAATTTAAATTTAATTTCAGGCTCAAGTTAAAGCTGTCGCTATAAGTTTATGCTGTGAAACCAAAAGAATATCAAAATATGACCTACACTACACATATAATAATTGTGTAAACTGTTGATTAGAGTTTCGTTTGGGATAAGCAACTAATATGGGATGCTAAGAGAGATATATAGTACTCTAAACATTACTTTGACAACAATAAACAAATGAAAGCGTTACAAGAAATTAAAGCCTTAATTTACGTAATAGTCAATAGTAATTGGAATGGTAAAGCCCCTATAAAGAGGCTTTCACATTCTCCAAACAAGAATCATACTAACTACTTCTTGTACTAAATTTTTAATATGGATTTCCTCAAGGGACGTTACTTCTTCCCTTCCTTGTTCTTGGCATTCTTGCTTTGTAGCAATGCTATCCAAGCCAGCCAAAACTACAAGGATGCCCTCGCGAAATCCATATTATTTTTCCAAGGACAGAGGTCCGGGAGGGCGCCTGTGTCCCAGAAATTCCCTTGGCGCTCTGTTTCTGGCCTCAGCGATGGTTCCCAAGCACATGTACGTATAAAAATACATGTAACGTCCGGTTTGTAGTTTTTTTGTTCGTTAAAATGGTAACGACTAACAAAACGTTTGCAGGTGGATTTAGTTGGAGGGTACTACGATGCAGGGGACAATGTGAAATTTAACCTCCCAATGGCGTACACGACCACTATGTTAGCATGGAGTGCTCTGGAGAACTCGAAGCCTTTAGGCCCGGAACTAGAAAATCTGAGGGCTGCAATTAGGTGGGGTACTGACTACCTTATAAAATGTGCTACAGCTACCCCTGGTGTGCTTTATGTAGGTGTTGGAGATCCGAATGTAGACCATAAGTGTTGGGAGAGACCAGAGGACATGGACACGGCCCGAACAGTCTATTCTGTCTCTCGAAATAAACCAGGGTCCGATGTTGCTGCTGAAACAGCAGCGGCTTTGGCTGCTTCTTTCCTAGTGTTTAAAAAAGTAGATCCCGCATACTCCAGGTTGTTGTTAAGAACAGCGAAGTCTGTGTTCCAATTTGCTGCACAGTATAGGGGTTCTTATAGCGACTCTCTTGGTTCAGCCGTCTGTCCATTTTACTGTTCTTACTCGGGATATAAGGTTACATTTTCTTCACATCATCAGTTACATACAATACTATCCATAATATACACGTTCTGAAAAAGAAATTGTTTTATTTAAACAGGATGAACTATTGTGGGGAGCTGCATGGTTATTAAGGGCTACAAAGAATCCGTCCTACCGAAATTTTATCGACTCATTAGGTGCTAACGATGCAACGGACATATTCAGCTGGGACAACAAATACGCTGGTGCTCGAGTCCTTCTATCTAGGGTACCTAACTAACTAACTAACTAACCATAACTGTTTCGACTTTTTCTTATTTTGGTTTTATTCATTTTCAACTGTTTTATTTACAACAGGGGAGTTTAGTGGCAAAAGATGTGTCATATGAGCCATTCAAACAACAAGCTCAAGATTTCATGTGCAAAATTCTTCCCAATTCTCCTTATTCCACTACACAATATACCAAAGGTATAGTAATACATCAAATTCAAAATAAAATACCATTAAAGAAGAAACACAGTATGGTGTTATTAAGATTATATTGTTCTGTTTTCGCAGGGGGTCTAATGTTTAAACTACCTGATAATAACCTTCAATATGTGACATCCATAACTTTCTTGCTCACCACCTATGCCAAATACATGAAAGCAACTAAAAACACCTTCAGTTGTGGCAACATTATGGTCACCCCAAATACCCTAATCAACCTTGCAAGAAAACAGGTATATCTTTCGCTTCTTCTTGTTTTTTTTTCAGCGTTATTAACGGTTTAATCCTTAAAAATTCACGTGGAAATCGTTTTAACCCACTGATCATTTTTTTGCAATCTGAAAAAATGAAAAAAAAACTTATAAATGTGAATGTGTTTTTTAGGTGGACTATATATTAGGAGACAACCCAATGAAGATGTCTTATATGGTAGGATACGGGTCAAACTACCCACGAAGAATTCATCACAGAGGATCTTCATTACCATCAAAATCAACTCACCCACAATCATTTGGCTGTGAAGGAGGTTTTCAACCATTCTATTATTCTTCTAACCCAAACCCGAATATACTATATGGGGCAATCGTTGGTGGTCCAAACAATAACGATTTCTTCCCTGATGAACGAACCGATTACAGTCACTCAGAACCTGCTACATACGTTAATGCGGCTATGGTTGGACCTTTAGCATACCTCTCTGGGAGATAAATGAAATCCCTACATTATACATTTAGAACTTAATTGACAATGCATGTCATGTAGTATAATTAGTATATGTGTGTGTGTTGTATCAAAATCAAGTATTGACCACCTAAATAAGCAGGTGAAGAATACAAGTATTTAAGTTGTAGCAATTAATGTTTTTTTTTGCCATGTGACAAACAAATATACCAACGAAAAACATAGAAAACTAAAACACAAGCTAGGATTTAACAGGGTTACATTCGATCAGAGTGATTAGTTTAATCCACGGGCAATAATGGAGGATATCTTAATTTGTTTTATTTAATAGTGTTAAATGATCCCGAAACCTAATTACACGATGGAATATATATATATAACCACACAATCCTAATACGTCAAGAAAACCTAACGGTTCTCAGCCTGTTCCTTCTTTTTATTTTCTTGTGACCGGTTACACTTACTCCTAAACTATTCGCAAATTTACTAACTACGCACATACCCCTCAGAGGCAAGGGCTTTTACCAAATGGGCTAACCTCACATTGATTGTTCCTTCTACTTACCTTTTTAATTTTTTACTTCGGGTTTGCCAATGTTTAATGCATGCGGTTTATAAATTCCATTCGGATCTGGTACCCATTTTCTGGTTGTACTGTGACATTTTATTTTATTTTTTCTAGAAAATAACTTAAATCATAGCTATGTTTCTTGTTGGGAACTTCTAATGATGAACACAGGGCCCTAAGCATGGTATCTTTTTTTACTTAAATTGCTTCAAGTTAGAGAGACTAGCTTAGTGTGCAGCATTTGGTCCACCACAGCCAAACATTAAAGCCTAAAGCAATAATTTGTTTCACTTTTAACCTTAATTATTGTTATTATAATAATAATAATAATAATAATAATATTTATAGCAAACAACTAACTGTATCAAACGTGAAACATTTCATCGATTCCCTTCTCTCTTTTTCTTTTTTTATTCATATCAGTTTAGTTAATTTAGGTGACAAATTCAATAAAGGCAGAAACCATCATTTGCTGATTCTTTACAAATATTTCCGACCACAATCACGCCATTTGATATTCAGTGTAAATTATGTAAATAAGAACTTAAAGCATATAAAACGATAAATACCAAATATAGAAGCATACAAAACCATAATGATAATTGTCATTTATTATCATTTTTTTTTTTTTTTTTTTGTCATTTATTATCATTTACAAATAGCAGAAAAGGTTTTTTTTTTATTTTTATTTTTTAGAAATGCAACTACATTACACACAAATTTTACACATATTTACAAAGTATACACCATGGAATTAAATACCGGCCACAACCTATTGGTTGATGGTTATCACTCATATCATAAGAGCTAAAGCTCAAAGGCGTATAGAAAACATTTGATTTCGCATGTTAACAAAATAACCAGCGGCTTAGCTATAGGAGATGCAGGACGAAACGCATGCAATCTCATCACTCAAACATAGATTTCTCACACTGATAGCTATGTTTTATTTTCTAAGTTTTAGTAATATCATAAAAAGAGAGAAGATCTATATATCTTAATCATATATTTTCGCTAACTATTATTATAAAAAGTTAAAAACCATTCTTTGAATATTGCTTCTTCTAGTTTGACGTACTTGATTAACATTACCCTTACATATCAGTTTGTTGTGATATGTCTCAAACATCAACTATTTCGAGGGTCTTTTATTGTGGAAATGCAACTATTTCGAGTATTAATTGTGACTATATTCATACCAATCAAATCATCATTGATTATATATGGCTTAATTTACTCATATTCCTTTTTCTCATAAGTTTTATAAGAGTTTATTGTTTTTAAACATCTATGTATCCAAATCTCCATTCGAGATCATCCTGTTATTTTCCGTCTAATTAAAGTAACTAAACGGTGATATCTTTTTCTTTTTACCGCCCTATAATTATTTTAAATCAATTATATGTGAAGTTACATATATAAATTCACTATTACTTATCAAAATTATAATTTCTTTCTTAACTTATAGAACGAAAAATAGTCGCATAATAATAAAGACTCTTAACAATTCTTTTATGTATTTTTATGCTTCTTTTTTTTATTTTTTACCTCGTCTCTTTTTTACTTTGGCATGACACAATTTTCTAATCCCTTGACAACAATACATCTTTTTTTCTTTGTCTGTAGTTTGTACAATTAATGTCTCAATTTGAGAGTGGTGACTGTTGAATAATTAATACCCAAAACGGCCCAACATGCAACATGAAGATGGTAGACCACGATATTGGTTTTGTTTTGGCTGGGGAAGAATTACCGAGTAAGGAGTTGAAGAGGGCCCTTTTGAATTGTTGGCCCAAATCAGTTTACTAAAAGTATGGGAAGGGGAGTGGGTCTAGTTTCATCTTTCAAGACGAATTATAATACATCGTGAGTTTTGAAAGAATGAAAGGTAGTAACAAATTAAAGTCCAACAACTATTCATGTAAACCTTATTTTATACTGCTAAACTAAAATAGTATGCACTATGGAATACTAACCCATGCCTATAAGGGCGTCAAGCTACGTCTTGGCCAAGGGTCGACGCCGACACTATAGGCGTAGTGCGTCTTGGAGGCTGCATCGAGCGAGGTGTTCGTTTGGAGGAAATGTTCGACGTGGAGGAGTGGACCCAAGGGAGCGGGGTCTTTACCATTTAAAAAAAAACAACCTTTCTTTTCAAATTTTTTTAAAGGTAACGGCTTTCTAGTAAAAGTTCATTTAAAAATTTTTCAAAATTTCGCAAAAGGAAAGTTCATTTAAAATTTTTAAATTAAGTTTTGTAAAGCTATAAGGGCTAAGGATTAAAGGTGCGATCGGCAAGAGAATTGGCATGTATCGGCAAACAGAATGTTTGCCCTTGACAAATCGGAAACTTGCGGCATGCGGCATCGGTATGGCATATCGGCAAAATGATGCCGATTGAATTGAAGGTTGGGGTGTGTTAGATAGCATGTTTTGACATTTATTTATTTATTTAACTTGTATGCCGATGTCAATGAAGATTTTACCACCCCTGCAATTTGGCATGTATCGGTATGTTTTGACAAGGCCACATGGCATCCATTGATTGGTTCTTGTCATGCCAATTTTTGACAAATTGATAACCACACCCTTCACCCTAAGAAGCATATACACAAAGGTCAAATTTTCGAGTATTAATCTTGTATTCAACCATTTCTCTTCGTTTATTTAATATATATGAACGAACACGAACATAAACACAAATTTTTGTTTGTGTTATCCGCTCGTTTTTATTAGTTAAACAAACGAATCACAAAAGTTTTATTTGTATTTGTTCGATTTGTTTACGACCTACCTATCATATGACTCATCCGATGACAAAGCCCAAGATTGGGAAGAAAAAAAAAGCTGAAAAGTAACTCTGCCTCCTATACATTTGGGGCAATGATATTGGTACTACATAAGTTGATAAATTTACCACACAATACAAATTTTATAACATGTTGTACAAATATTTAATGCACAGTTATGGTAAAATCTCATCTTAATATATACTAAAACAGAATATTAAAGAAGGCTTTGGAGCCACTAAAGACATTTCTTTTCCCGCCTCTCCCTCATCTTTTATTACATTCCTTATTTATCTAGTTTTATCATTAATACGTTATACTCTATACTTTATTATATTTTATATATTTTATGTCTTATTATCTTTTATATCTAACATATCTTTAATGTAATCAAAACTTCTTAAAAAACTTTTACCGTTTAGTATTATACAATTGTTTTATTCATTATAAATAATTTTATTGTAAAATGTTATATAATTTGTCATAACAACACCAAATATTAAAGCGAAAACGATAAGCTACGTGTTTTAAAACTAACCGTACATCAGACGGGACCTAAGACTAGTTTATCAACATGTAAGATACTAACATAGATGTCCCAGACTCGAGAGTAAGACCAAAATGAATCAAATACAACGAAACCCATCAATCTGTACTTCACTCATCTAAACCAAGGTTGTAAAACTCGGTCGTGAACTCGGACTTAGACTCGGAATCGGGGAGTCGAGTTGGCCGGAATCGGTTCAAAACTCGGTCAACGGCTTGGACTCGGGTCAAACTCGGTCGAATCGGTCAAGAATTGGCCGGATCGGTCAAAACTCTTTTTTTTGTTTTTTGTTTTGTTTTTGTAAACGGTTTGTAGAAGAGTTTATGTGGAAAAAGAACAAGACGAGAGAATATGTAGAAGAAGGAAAGAATATGTAGAAGAAGAAGAGGAAGAGAGATGTTTACCTGTAGAAGAAATAGATGCCGTATAAAGAATGAGATATAGAAAATGAGATATACGAATAATATCTATAATTTCAAAATTTATAGTTTTTCTATATAAAAAACCCAATCCG